>JAOVVB010203969.1:0-10831 GCA_028570985.1 Heterobranchus longifilis
ATTACATTTTTAATTTGTTGCATTAAAATAATGCACTCCTTTTTTTTCCTTTTTTTTAGTATGTATTTCTTCCAGGAATTTTAAATAAAATTTTATAAATAATAAAATGTTGTTGCAGTGTACTACCCAACACCCAAAACACTATTTAATAGAGAAAGTAAGAGCATTTGCACATGCACTGTAAAACAAGAACTTGTTACTGAGACCAAATATTGTTCAATTTGTTAGGGATCATGAAGATTGGACTTCAGAGTAATGGAAAAAGGAATTGTCATCCAATCAGTCAAGATTGACCCTACTACAGAGTGATGGTGCTTCAGGGTAAGAAGGGAAGCTCATGAAGCAATGTACCCATCATGCATAGTGGGCACTATACAAGTCTCTGGAGGCGGTGTTATCTAGGGTTGCTTCAGCTGGCCAGGTCTAGGCTCAGCAACATTATGTTGCAATAAAATGAAGTCAACTGACCTGAATGTATTGAATGACCAGGCTTTTCTCATCAATGTGTTCATTTCTTTAATGGCTTGGTGGATTTTATGTGGGCACTCCAGTTACCTCTCTTAGTCCAAGGACATTGATTGGGCTAATTGTTATTTCCATAGTCTGTGAGTGTTTGCGTGCTTTTACTCTGCAATGGACTGGCAACCCATCCAGTGTGAACCCTGCCAAGTCCCCTTGGATAAGCTCTAGGTCTCCTGGGACTATGTACAGGATAAGTAATTCACTTGTAATTTGCATTGCAATTTCTACTTATGAATCAAACACCTGTGACCACATTGCAACTATTAAAGTCTATATTTGAACATGTTTCTTTTTTGTGTAACCCAGGTTTGGTAATTTCTGTTATTTAAATACATAAATATACCCCCAATTACATTTTGAATTTGTTGCATTTAAATAATGTGCTCCTTTGTTTTTTTTGTTTTTTTTAGTATGTATTTCTTCCAGGAATTTAAAATAAATTTTACAAAGAATAAAATGTTGTCACGGTGTTAAATTACAAGAATACTACCCAACATCCTCACATCTACATTTAATAGAGAAAGTAAAAGCATTTGCACATGCACTGTGAAACAAAAATCTACCCAGTGTTTAAACCAATAATGCTGTTACAATTAATTAACTGTTCTGTCCATGTAAAGTCCTAAAAAAATGGCAACCATTGCTGTTAATAAATAATATTGGGGCAAGCAAACCTGCACCATAAATGAAATTAACCATTTTGAGATAAAGTAGCTAAAGTTATTAGCAGATATGTGGCAGATTATGCGACAGCATCTAGTGGTTTTTTTTTGGACAAACTTGGTGCTTTTTCCCTTGAGGTGGGCAAGGCTATACGCGTCAGCAAAAGAGCCAATATACACAGTATATACACAGTATGTGGAAGTCTCAGAAATGACTGTAATAAAATACAAGCCTTACAAAACACAAACGTACATGCGATGGGTGATTAGAGCAAACATCCATTAATAATCTCATTGTTTTAGTTGCATTTTTATAAAGACAAAGTGCTGATTGGATTAAGAACCTAAAGAATAGAGAAAGGGACACAATGAACTTGCTTTATTTGCTTTAATTTATTACTTGCTTTTTCTGTTTGTTTGTTTTCTTACCAGAATTAAAGCCTAAATTAATAATGAATAAATACATGTA
The DNA here is from genome assembly GCA_028570985.1 of Heterobranchus longifilis. Taxonomy (NCBI): domain Eukaryota; kingdom Metazoa; phylum Chordata; class Actinopteri; order Siluriformes; family Clariidae; genus Heterobranchus; species Heterobranchus longifilis. The sequence goes on from JAOVVB010203969.1 coordinate 1,654, forward strand.
AAATTATTTGGCTGTGTTCCGATGCTTTACTAATTCATAACACCTTTTGGGCATTAAAGAGATAAAATGTTTGAAGCTAATTTAGTTAACACATTAATACAAGTTATATTAATGACTTAACTGTTTGGTATAGACATGAGACATGAACACTGTATACATTTTTAGTTTTAAACAAAGGACATTATCTAGAACGATGAATAACACTGGTGAGTTTTATGGATAAAAAAGAAACCACCTTAAAGCACTGGTCGATAAATTGTAACTTTTCCTTTTCTAAAATGCCAAAACAGAAAAATGTTCATTATTAGTATTGCCTGAAACTGATGACGTCTTGTCACTTTAAGTGATATTATAATATAATTTTATCCTGCAATAGACGGACATTAAGCCATGAGCCTTAGTTGTATAAAAAATTTACTTCTTTTTGTTCCTATACCTAAAACAGTGTAAGAATCTGGTAAAAGATATTGTTTAATAAATATAATATTTTAAATGTAATACTCATTAGAGTCAATACTTATTCACACTTGCATGTAGCATTAAGGAAAAAACCACATACAATAGACACAACTTCCTACAAATAAATATCAATGATCTTGTGTCTCCTCTGGTTTCAAGTAGTCTTCTGTATCATAACGTTCTGTTTATGTACATGTAGTAGAATATGTTCTGCTGTGAAAATTTAGATAAGATGTATAATTGAGAACAAAAGGAGTGGGCAGTCAGACAAAAATAGGTTTATTTAGAAACAAATGCATTCAGGTCAAGCATCAAAAGATGCAAAGGCAAAATACTATGTCACATGAGTTTAAATACCATTAACACCTCTGTCAGACTGGCAACGTTCTAGATAGACAGTCAGACAGACAGATTTTATTGATCCCGTTAGGGAAATTATTGTGTTAAAACAGCAGCAGTAGTAGTGGGAAAGAAAAGGGGGTGGGGGGATAAAATACAAGAATAAAACTGTAACTTATATAAATGAACACTTTTGATGGTGATGTAGGTGTTGATTTGAGGGTGTGAAGACTGGCCCTGTGTGATATAGCCCAGAGAGTAAACTTCAGCATAATGACATCAGAGATGTCTGGATAGGAATGAAGCACATCACGGCTTCAACATTAAAGATCGTCAGAAGGGGGCAGCCTGGACAGAGCCAGCGAGCTGAATAAGCATTTTAACAGGTTTAGCACGGGCCGTTTCAGACAAGGCCAGTCTTCACACCCTCAAAACAACACCCACATCACCATCATCAGCAGTTGATAATGTAGCTTGTTGGCTCTGTCCAGGCTACCCCCTTCTGACGATCTTTACTGTTGAAGCTGGTGATCTGCTCAGTTCCTATCCACACATCTCTGATGTTGTTGTGCTGTAATTTACTCTCCAGCTTTGGTCGATATGAGTCCTTGCACTCCCCTAGTTTCACCCTCAGATCCCACAGTATCCTTTTCAGTTTATCCTTGTCCCCAGACATCGTGGCTCTCTTTTTCTTGTTTAATATTTTTTTCTAATCGCTGGTTGTCCAAGGCTTGTTGGTGGGATATTGTTGTTGGAAGGACATTATTATTATTATATAGAAGTAGAAGAAGAATATAAGAATAAAATCACATACAGTATTGCAGATGATGCGATATGTATGGGCTCATGTAGTATGTGAAACTTATTGTGTACTATATTTAATTCTATCTTTACTTCTATTTATTGTTATTTTTCTTTCAATTTTTATTTCTTTAATTTAATTTTTTTCCTTGTCTAATCTAATTTTTTCCCTTCTTCCCGGTAAATTAATCAAAGCATCTGTATAATCAAGACAAAGCAATTTCCCTCTGGGATTAATAAAGTTCTTTGAATCTTGAAACTTGAAACAATTTTCCATGACTGACAGAAGTTTGTTCAGTGATCTGTTATCCCTCACCGTCTCCAACCTGTCCAGGAAACACTAAAGATGCATACAAAGCTATCGCTCTCCCCCCCACTCAGCAATTCTGGTCTTGTTAACATCTCTGTAAGTTCCAGCAGTTCAAGTGTTATGGTTACAGCTTTCAGCATACGGATTGGAATAGGGTGTGAAAACTGGCTCTAGGCGGGGGTCCTGTGCTAAATCTGTTAAAATGCTAATTCAGCTCGCTGGTTATGTCCATGCTGCCCCCCTCTTGACTATGTCGTTATGCTGAAGTTTACTCTCTGGGCTGTTCTAAACAGGCCCAGTCTTCACACCCTTAATCAACACCCGCATCACCATCTGAGCAACTGCTTAGCAACCATTCTCACAACCCCCGCCAGCACTGAAACCAGCACACCACCCTCACTGTGACAGCTAGTTACTGTAGCGAAGTGTGAAGACAGCTGGTTAAACTTAACAAGGCTGCAGACCCTGGTGGTATTAGCCCAGGATTCTAAAATCTTGTGCTGCTCAGCTGTCTGGTATCCTGCAAAACATCTTCAACCTGAGTCTCCTCCTTCGTACCGCCATAAAGCAGTACAAAGCTTTACTCTCAGCTTCATACCGGTTCTATACCCATGGCATCTCCTCCTGATCTCTTGCCTGATTCTGGTAAAAAAAAACACTGGTTTGGAGAGCGCGAGCAACTTAGCACGTGTGTACTTACACACAGCGCCAACATATTGGGCCCACTTCTCACAAAAAGTAATGAAAGTAGCAGAAGGGCCATTAAAAAAGTTCAAAACTTGTATTGTTATCATATTAAGTGATACTCATATTAAAAACTAAGTTAAAAAGTGGCGAAAAGGTACTAATTAAGGAGCTGCTGTAACCGCCTGCTCCTCTCACAATGCTATGGGAGCTAGGACAGCTTGTACTGTGGTGGCTGAATTAACCAAGCCCTTACTATGTTCCTTATGTGCAAGAAAATATGAATAATTGTTCACCTTTTGTGAAAAATAATGGGCTAAAATTTATATCTCTCAAGGACAAGAAATGTGCTCTCAGACACACACATACTCAGAAATAACGTTCCAAAAAACGTTCCATGCAGAGCATCAGATCAACTTAACCTATAAAATATATAGAACTTTCACAGAAGAAAAGAATTTTAACTCAAGAATCTATGCATAGGATTAAACCACATATTGAATAAATGCATAAGAAAAATATTAAGCAATATTAAAATTTGTTACAATTAAATGTAATTGACTTCTTTGCAAACCTTACAAATTGCACATACTCAAGTGCAAATGCCTTAAACTATGTTGAATTTTACATCCTTTTATGTTAAATACAAAAATCTTAGTTTCTAGAAAGTTTGCAAGATCACTCATCTTTAGAATAATGTTGATAATCGTTATAATATGTACCCAGGCTTAAAAAATCTCACCGGCTTAGATTTAACTCAGCAACCAAGAAAAAGCCATCCATTGGATTGTTAGTACATATGTTTCAGTTGACAAGAAGTTATTTAACCCTAACTGATGAAGTGAATAGCTTCATATTTCCTAAACAACCATGTCAAAAAACATATCCTGTGGTCATATCCTGGTGAAGTTATGTATTTCATTCTCTCAAAATCACATTTGTAATCCAAAATCTGACAAACGTGTATTACAAATAAATTATACATGCAAAAAGACATGATCAAACCCATAATACCAGGAGGAAGACTTCATGCAATCTCTAAATGAGATCTCTAATCTTTCCACTCAACGTACGCACAGTCTTTCAAAATGTCTTCTCTGGGCTTTCCTGTAAGTAAAGTTCTTATAAGCTCAAACTTACACCTGTTTCCCTAGACTTGAGTGCTTCCGAGTCCCATTCAGATAGAAAAAAGTTGTCTGCTGTCTTTGAATTGCGCCACCTGTTTAGCACAGACTTTTGTGCTCCTGATGACACCGTACCTGCTGAGGATCGACCCACAGAACTCACATTCACCGAGACAACATTGCACGTAGCATTTTCTTAAGAACTACATACTTTGCAAGCATTCATTAAAGAACTGATGTTGAGATGTTGGCATGCTTCCTGTGTGTTCTGTCTGTGTGCCAGACCCGTTACACAAGATATACAAATAATTAAAAAGAAGATAATTTTTTTCCCTAGACTTCACCAATCCCCCTCTCTGTCTACCTGTCTAATGGAGCAACAGCACCTTGATTTTTGTAGAGCTCATTGCTACCTAATTTATGACTGCAGGTTTCCTGTGGCAGCAAAACAACCTCAGATTATCACCCCTCCACCGCTATTCTCGATAGCTAGTATAACATGTTTGTAATTGTATACTGTATTTTGAATTCACTGAATATGGTGCTGTGCATGATGACTAACCTCTCCACTTTGGTGTCATCAATGCAAAATGAGATTGCACCATACGTTTGTGGTTCGAATGCAGTTTAGCCCCACTATGAAAACTTAAGTCTATTTCTGATTATTCTGTTTTGAAAAGAAACATTCATATAAACAATACACTAAACAATCTGATCTTGAAATCAGTTTATTGAAATGCACACACCTGGGAAGAAGGCCCTTCATTTTTAAACAACCATTCCCTCTGTAGAAGATTTAATTTTAAAATTATGTTTCTAAAAAGATAATCAAATTTCTAGATGATAGATTTTGTGCAGTAACACCTGACTGCTAATTACTATAACATTACTATAATTACTATAATTATAATAACAATGGTTTTGTCAGTAATAAGGGTAGACATACCTGATTTCTGAATGTGTGCCCTGCAATGGATTGGCTGTGTGGTATAGAGAAAGAGTGCATGAAAATAAAAGGATTTCTAAATGTTGATTTATTTATTGATTGATTTATTTGGGGGTGTCTGTATATTGACATCTGATGTGTTGTTGTTATCTGTTTTTTTTAGGCCCTGATAAACAAAAATTATCAATTTGACAAAGTGTATATTCTTTTTCCCATGACTGTAACAGTACAGCAGTGTAGATAAAAATGGAGTAGATGGAACAGCCCTTGTAAAAGGTTAATGAGTGTATAAGAAATGGTCTTGTAAAATCTGTGCACTGAATATTTCATCCGTGTGTGAGGTGAGCTGGCCCTTTGCTCCCCTGCAGGAAAGAGCTTGTAATTAAAATTATATAAAAGTAAACTTCTGAGAAGCTACTCACTTATCATCTATACCACTTTATCATGTATACAGGGTCGTAGGGGGCCAGGAGCTTATCCCAGGAGACTTGGGGCACAAGGCGGGGTACACCCACTAACATTCACACATTACGGGGCAATTTGTGAACGCCAGTTAGCCTAATCTGCATATCTTTGGACTGTGGGAGTAAAACCCATCAAGCACAGGTAGAACATTAAAACTCCATGCACACAAACCTGAGACGTGAATCCAGCCCAGATCCTGGAGGTGCAAAGCGACAGCGCTAATCACTAAGCCACTGTGCCACCCTTTAAAGCTACTTTAGGACAATACCTGTTATTAAAGAAACATGGTTTTTAGTGTAATAAAAGCTGTTTAAATTGTCCTGAGTCACACTATATTGGGTGTGGTTACAACTTATCCTTTATGAAATAACACAGTGTCGAAATCTTAAACTTTTGAATCTATTATTGAGTATTGAACATTAGCCTCACTCTATCTGAGACAGATTTATTATCATTTTGAGCCGTGGACCCTCTCAAAGACTTTCTTTAAATGTCACCTCAGAAAATTGTGATCCAGATCCAAGTCCTTTTTTGATTCACTGTTTTCTACATAATTATATGTAAATTGATTTTATTTATAGAAAACAATGAATCACTGACTTTAGCTACATTTTCATAAGCTGGGTCACAATTTATCTTATCACTTGGTTCCTTGACTTCCTCATCTACACTGTTAAAAAAAAGCCGCCTCAACGTAAAAAAGTTTAGTAACAAGTTACACAGATTTTTTTTAAGTTTACTCAATATTTTGAGAAATTTGCTGGGCAAACAAAATATTTCAAAAGGGTTTGATATTTTCAATGGTTTTACTTTGTCATTATAAGGAATGACTACATGTTTGGAGTGGTGTTGTAATTTAACCGTGCATCTGCTTCATTGGGTTTTCATACAAATAAGTTAACAAATATAACAATCATTGATGAGCATTAGCGACTCTAAAGCCAAACTAACACTGAAATTTTTATACCCCTTAACTTAACAAAGTACTACATTTTGAGATGTCTTTATATTACTTGGGCTATACAATTGATAACATTTACTTGAAGTTGTATTATGAATAAAAAAAGAAAAGACAAAATGTCTTTTTGTCATATCTAGCCAATGATTGTATGCTGTATATCATGTTTTTTACTATATATCACTGCCATTTTTCATCTTTAGGATAGGAACTTCACACCTGGATGAACTTTTTTTTTCCTGTTGAGGCTCATAAATATGTGTAGCCAATAACTGCTAAAATGAAACCAAATTATAATGGGATACCATTCAAGCTCAAACATTAAAAGGAACTTAATGTATAAAGTCAGAAAAGTACTATGTTTTATGAAAAGATTTTCAGTACAAGCAATTTTAAAACTCCATCTAATAATACAGCATTAGGATGGATGAAGCAGGTCTGGCAAGAAATAAGAATCAGGGTCACCACCATCTCATCAGGCTGAAGGAATAAAAGGAATGCTTTTAGTGTGATACATGTGAGAGGGTTCATGATCAGGGTTTAGGTAGGTGCTTAGGTAGGTTTAGGTAGGTGCTTCCTATCATATCCCTACAAACAGTTTAGCAGCAAAAAGGGCATCCTCAACACTACCAACAATGTCATGCAGCATCCAGCAGATGGCGTCGGTAGAGCGGAGTATGGATATTAATATAACAACATTTATTTTTTTATATATTAATATAAAAACCATAAATAAATAAATAAATAAAGGTTTAAAACTCTGAGACCCCACATTTACAACTTGATAAACGAGCGAGGTCTGAAATTACGATTACTACGTGCTGTATACACTTTGTCTGCCGAGCGTCACGTGATCACAGCTGAGCCAATGATTCTTCTCACTCTCTCGCTGCGGGATTGTGGGTAATCGTCTCCCATACTGGGACTCAGTGGACGAGCGCGTACTGTTTACTAAAGGTTTGTGATCGCGTAAAGCATTTTTTAAATTTGTGTTTAAGTGTAGCGACACTTTTTTTTTTTTTTAAAAATACCTGTATTGTACCAATGGCCCCAGTGAAGGAAGATGAAAAGAAAGCGCGTAAGAAGAAAGAGATGATAACGTTGGAGCTTAAGAAGGAAATCATCAAGAAGCACGACCGAGGTATGCGAGTGGCTGAAATCTCAAGATTCTATAAAAGGTCGTCATCGACGATTTGCGCAATATTAAAGAGGAAAAAGGAAATAATCCGTCTACATGCAGCAAAAGGTGTCACGAGAGTATCAAAGCAACGGCCACCTGTTCTGGAAGATGTAGAAAAGTTGCTTCTCGTGTGGGTAAACGAGAAGCAACTAGCAGGAGATAATGTTACTGAGAACTTAATCTGCGAGAAGGCAAAGGCCTTGTACGCCGACCTCCTAAGTAAACAGCCATGCACGTCGACAGAAAACGAACAAGATTTTAAGGCGAGCAGAGGATGGTTTGATAACTTCAAAAAGAGAAGTGGTATCCATTGTATGAAAAACAGAGAGGCAGCGAGTTTAGACTCTGAGGCAGCTGATGTGTTTGCTGCCGAGTTCCAGAAGCTCATGGGTTCCGAATGTTACCTGCCGCAGCAAGTTTTTAATTGCGACGAAACCGAGCTTTTTTGGAAAAAGATGCCAAAGAATACCTATCTTACAGCAGAAGAGAATGCAAGGCCTGGTCACAGGCCCATGAAGGACCGTCTCACCCTCTTATTGTGTGCTAATGCAAGCGGGGATTTCAAAGTCAAGCCCCTGCTCGTGTATCATTCAGAGAATCCACGAGCTTTCAAGAAATGCAAGGTGCAGAAGAGCCAGTTAAACGTTTTGTGGAGGTCCAACAGCAGGGCTTGGGTCACTCGTGTCCTGTTCGTTGAGTGGATCAATGAGGTCTTCGGTCCTTCAGTGAAGAGCTACCTTTCAGACAAGGATCTGCCACTTAAAGTCCTCCTGGTTATGGATAATGCTCCTGCTCATCCTCCAGGCCTTGAGGATGACTTCCTGGAGGAATTTAAGTTCATTAAGATCAAGTTCCTTACTTCCAACACCACTTCACTACTCCAACCCATGAATCAGCACATCATTTTGAACTTTAAAAAACTTTACATCAAAGCACTATTTCAGCGATGTTTCGAAGTGACCGAAGAAGCAACCCTTACCCTTCGAGAGTTTTGGAAAGGTCATTTCCACATTGTGAAATGCCTAGATATCATTGATAAAGCCTGGAAAGGAGTCACCAAGAGAACCCTCAGTTCTGCTTGGCGAAAACTGTGGCCTGATTGTGTTCTTGGACATGAAACCGAGTGTTCAGATAATGAACAGGAGCCGATAGTTGAAATTGAAAATGAAATTGTGTCCTTGGGGAAGAAAATGGGACTGGAGGTGAATGAGGACGACATTCAAGAGTTGTTGGAGGAACATGGCCATGAGCTGACCACCGACGAACTGATGGATCTACATTGCGAGAACCAGCTTTTGGAGGAGATCTCGTCTGAGGAGGACGAGAAAGAAACGGAGGAATCCTTCATTTCAAATGAGGTTACGGAGATGTGTCAAATATGGGAAATGGTGCAAACATTTGTAGAAAAGCACCACCCTAATAAGGCTGTAGTTAAGCAAGCGATGAATCTGTGTAATGACAATGCAATGTCACATTTCCAAAAAATTCTCAAAAGGAAGCAAAATCAAGTGTCATCAGATTTGTTCATTGTTAAAGTTGAAGTAAAAGAAGAAGATTCCAGTGAGCCAGTTGATGATCCCATTAGTAATAGTGAAAGTCACCCTACACAATAACCCTCCCTTCCGCATGTTTATTATTATTATTTTTCTTAGTTTTTGCCATGATTTGTCAAATAAATTATGGCAAGGTTAAAAAAAGTTTGTTTTTCTGAAAACAGAGAAGCACTAACTTTTACACATGACTGTATAGATAATCAGCTTTATGATATAACGTGCATTCTGAGCTGTTTTTCTAGTCAACACAATTGCAAAGTTGTTACCTGAGTTACTGTAGACCAGTGGTTCTCAAACGTTTTCTGTCATTCCCCACTTAAGGGGGTGGGCGAATTTTCAAGCCCCACTTGTCAACAAAA
>JAOVVB010203979.1:0-10831 GCA_028570985.1 Heterobranchus longifilis
GCTTATGAGGTTTTTCGCCAGGAAAGTTCCGCAATATCTGGCAACACTCGTGAGCGACATTTACAATCACGGGAGCGTCGTGTACTCCCGCGAGAATTAACGACGCTCACTGTCACATTCAGCAGCTGCAGATGGGGGTGCGTTCAGTTCACCGTTCACAAAAAAACATGAGCGTGTTCTTTTAGCACGTTCATGCACAACACTGGTTATCATAAACCTGTGTCTTTACAACTTAAAAACCTGCTAACATCACAAGCACATAATAATAATATATCATTTTGAGTAAGTTGTTCTCCAGAATTGTTCTCCAGCGTAGGTGGTTAAAAATATTGGGTCTTTTTCAGTGTTTGTTTGCCAATATTGACTAACAGATATGTGAGAGAATAAAACCTAAGCCATTCTACCACCGCCCCAAATCCTTCTCAAATGTAGCACATTAAAAGTTTTGCTGAAAAAAAACTTTAAAATACTTAGTTACTTTTTGAAAACCACTCTTCACATGGGCATGAATTAGATTCACCACACAGCACTTATTTAAACAGAAAATATGTCACTTATAATAAAGCTGGTTCACCTGTTACTCCGTTATTTCCTTCGTCCAAAACAGTGGTGACGGTCGAGAATGCGGTGCCACTCCACACAAAGTGCACCTGTTTCTATGGTTACAAAAGTTTCCAGCAAACCTCACGGAGAACAACGAGGGTCGTTCACTACCGAGCCAACGTTATCTTCACTTCCCCAGTCTGTGTCTCCTCTGCTCCGTGCGAGCAGCATGATGTCTGCTTCTGTGGTCAGTGTATCACCGTGTACCGGCCCTGCATGCTGGCAGGTCGCAGAGTGTCCGTGCCCGTGTATTTCACAAGTTTTTGCCCACAAACAAATAACAAGAGTAGGCCCTACTTATATGTGAGTGCCGGTGTTTTGTTTCTAATATATTGTAGCGGCCGGCGGTGTTTGAGTACCATGACTGAGAGCTGTGTGGAGATTGATGGGTTCTGGGCAGTGAGTGTTAAATAAAAAGCTCGGAGAATTGACAACTCTGTCTGTTTTGGTAATTCTTACATGCAGTTTGTCGCAATATACAGGCTACTGAAACACTGTGTTAAGATCATTTCTTGAGGGGGCCCCCGGAGGCCCGACGCCCCGGGGTTAAGCCCCAATTAGCCCGTGCTTTAAGGCGCCATTGTACATGAGCACAGTGTCGGACCTCAGGGCTGCAGACTGCGACCATTTAGCTGCATTTTGCGACCATTTTTGGAGACAGTGCGACTAAATTTCATAACTAGGAGCACCAGTGCGACTTGCAAATATGCCCCCTGCTTTTGTGCAAGGATTAAAGCTCTCCGTCGCTATGAGGCCGTGTATGAGATCAGTGTAGATAAATATGATTTGGACTGTTCCACCGCCCGACACAGGAGCACAGCTGTGATCCAGAGCATGACGGCCTGTCCGCCCCGGCGGTCAGAGAGTCCCGCACACCAGACCATCGGCGTGATGCGCGCTCTGCTACTCCCGCTGCCAAACCGCAAGATCCCGTAACATATCCCCCAGAGCTCCATCACAGCGTGCACGCTACCTGTCGGGTGGTTCGAGACAACGCTTGTTTGTAAAAGAAGTAGAGATTGCGTGCAGCAGCACGGAGTGTTTAAAACTTTTTTTTGTGCACTGAGCTTCTCGTCACCGTGTGCGTGTGCCAGCTGCGGACTCCGCTGTGACACGCGAGCGCTCGCTCCAAACCACTTCCTATTAATCGTCTACACCTCTGCAATACTTCTGCAATACGAAGAGACTGTTTTTATGTCTGTGTCCTAAACGGTTGCATGTTTTTATACAAAAAGAGCTTCACACACCCTTACCTCATCAGAGCTGAATATATGATGACTGTAGTGGGGGAGACCGGGGACGGTTGCAACACGGGACTGTTGCAAGTCTTATTCCTCCAATCAGAAACATGCTGAGTGATGTCACTCATATAACTGTTGTACATTTTATGTAGTCTTGATTTGGGTGTTTAAATTGTCCATTTACATTTAAAAGGGTTGTAAATTTAGTTATTCACACTATGAATATTATTTCACACAAAATCGTGGCTAGTGAAAATGGTGAGTGGCTAATAACTTTGGAAAACCACGAGCCACAGTAGCACAACTTTACTTTGTGATTTTTCCTTTAAAATAAAACAGCACATTGTCATTTCTGTAAATTGTCTATTTATTTCCAAAACATACCGTTAAAATGGAAATATAAATGTGTTGCGTTGCCGTTGCATGTCGATTTTAGTGGTGCTCCTAAATGTTGTGCTGGTGCTCCTGAAAGTCTGACGTTAGTCTGGAGACCTGATGTTGGTGCATCCCTACGAGCATCTCTGCCTGAAACTTAACTCTGAGTGAATGAGCATATGGATGCTTTTCTAAAATCCCTAATTTGTCTTTTTCTATCAGTGGGGTTTTGTTAGATTTACCATTACATCACATGATTGCGCATTAGGAAACTCATTAGAATACAGATTGAACTTGTTATATTTAATATAAGTTATATTTTCATCACTTTATCTGGGACATATTGAGGTATTTTAATCGGCTTTGATCTCATAAAGAAAACAGGACCATTTACGCTTGGGAAATAGAAGATTGAAATGAAATGAAATGAAAGATGCTTGTACTTTTTTATAACTGGTGTGAATCAGCCATCGGACACTCTCTGTCTGCTGTGTGGGACTTTGTCGGATGTTTTATCACCAGAACCAGTCAGGCAAAAACGGCTGCAGCATTTGGCAGCTGCTGATTGAAAATGTCACACGCTGCCTCGTTGAAGACGAGCCGCAACCCAGAACGAGCTTCTGAACATCGCTCAAAGGGAATATCTTCTCTCAGACCTTTAAACTTTGACTAATAAGGATTTGTCAGGTTGAGCTTAGCGTCTCTCTGATGACTAAGCATTGTGTCTGACTGAGAGATGAAGAGAGACTTTGCAGTTTATTGGCTGAGGGTCAAATCCCTCTGAGATTTTCACTCAGCTGGCTAACATACTGCACTCCGTGTGTTTCAGTATGCAAGAGCGGGGAATTCCTTATTTGCACTCTTCTCAGCTGCTGTAGTAAAATAACAGTGTCCTTACTTATCTTAGCCTTCAGGCTAAGTTAATGAATCATATTGATTTGTTGCAGTGATAACACTGTGTCCTCAGTTAACTCGCTTTCTGCTTAATTAACGGAAGACATTGATCAGACGATGATAAGCTGGATCAACCCGTTCTCACTCTCAACTCGTCAAATATAAATACCAAGGCTTGGTCAGTGGCCCTCGGTGCCTGATACCGAGGCACCCTTTAGCGCCTGTATGAGACGCACCAGGCTTTCAGCTAACTTCAGTGTATACGCATCGGCATCATTATTAGACGCGCAGACACAAAGAGCGAGAAAGTCCGTGAAGGAAGCACCTGTGACCATTTTTATGAATTCTCGAGTAGCCAAAAATGGTTACATTTGTGCACCAAATCTGTGTAACAAATGGTATCAACCCCAAAATTGCTGCAACAACTTATGAGACATAATAGAACATTTGTACGTTTACCAAATACTTTGATCATAATGTTCTAAGACTTTATACACTCTAAACCTTCAAAATTTAATAGGCGCCTAAACAAAACACAATGTTTATTACAGATTTATGAGTATAAGAACTTGACACAGTGCTGAGCTGCATCTCAAATTAATCTTCAGGTGCTTTCAGATGATGTACACCACTTCTATGTGCATCTATACTGTTGACCCGCTATCTCCCCTTAAACATAACCTGCCCCCCACTAAAAAAGACAAAATGGGTCTATGTGGGTCTCAGAGGGTTAGAGGAAGACAGTTGCAGACTTTTTTTTGTCACACATATATGTCCAGTTAATTCCTCCTGAAAGCACAGAATTGAATTGATTGTGCCACGCTTGAAAAAGATATGCAGGAGTACAGTTTTTTATTTATTTTGTTTTCCATCTTTATTTATAACATTCACATTCAAACAACATATAAACTAATTAATGAACAAAAACAGGAAACAAAATACCAGGGAGTTCAGTTATTACACAAAAAATAAAAATACATTCAGTAAAGGGATTGTGCAATACACTTTTACATTGAATAAAAAATAAAATACATAGGAGAAGAAAATTAATTAATTAAGGGTAGAATTTATTAAGAAGTAGCATTGGTCAATAATTTTATACGTTTCAAATATTGTATGGGTCTTTGTTGCTTTTTTATTTTTATCTTTACAATAGAGGTTAATAACCTACAATAGAGGTTAATATCAATCAGAAATAAGTTTGGCTTCTTATTGGTCCATTTCATTTTATGTATGTGGTATTTGCCAAAAATGATAAATAATTTAATTAAAACGCTAACATTTTTGTCCATTGAATCATTTTTAAAATAAATAAAAATATCACTACCATAAAGCATGACGTGCTGACGTCACACCTACTGATGACATCACACCTACTGATGACATCACCATGACTCATGACACTTCTGGGTTTGTCACTTTATATTGATCACTTCTAATGTGGGATTTTATTTTCATTAATAAATAGCCTGAAATGCCAATGTGGGATGTAATCATTACAAACAAAATGTTGATTATATATATATATATATAGACAAAAATATGTTTTGCACATTACATTTCTTACTTATATACAAGTAATAAAGCAACAAAAATCAAATATAAAGTAACAAAAATGACACACATATGAACACACATATTATACACAAGAGATTTACTCAATTTGGAATAATGCTGAAGAGTTTGCATAAAGTGATTGTTTTGTTTAATTTGTTATTACAGGATTTAAAATGTGATATTGTTTGAAAATATATGTTTAGATCTGTTTGTTTGAATGTAGCATAGGATGGTAATTTCTTTAAGAATTTAATTTTATGTATGTAAAATCTGAGTATAATAATGAGCAGATTAATGACCTATTGTTCGTTGTTGGAAAAAACTAGGATTGTTAAAGATTAATAATAAATCGTGTTCTCAAAGTAAACTATTCCTGACCTTTATGTTGAAATATTTGTCCGGAAGTTGTGTATAATGTGTAGATTGACAAGCAGGGCAGTAGCTGTCCTCTTTGCCACGTTTCACTAGATGACGTAATCTCCCGGTGCTGACAGGTCGCTGCGGTAACGTTACCGACACATACATCCCATAATATTTCCCCGTGTATTCGCTTTAGCTCCACGGCTACACATCGTGTTAACAGGAAGATTTATTCTGTTATTATTCCGGATAATAACCAGCTGGCTAATGTTAGCTGTTTCCTGGTTGGAGTGGCAGCCATTTTGGATTTTTTACGGAGAAACAACTAGCCGGTGTGTGGTTTTGGGAGCAGTGTAAGCTAACGTTAGCCACCGTTAGCTCTCGTTTTCTGAACCAAACAGCGCAGTTTATCTGCAGACGGATACACTATACAACGAGTCAACAATGAATCCCGAATAGTAAGTATTATTTTACATTTTGACCAGCTTACTAAGGTTAGCTTTGTGCTAACAAGTAAGTTAGCGTTTGTAAATAAGTTAATATTAGCAGTTGAACTAAGTTAGCGGCTAACATCAGCTGACTGAGATACTGTCAACACTATAAACACGTATCCGTCCATAGAGAACAACAGAGTACATGCTTATAAACTATATGCTTATGTTTACCCAGCTGTTGGGCCAGTGGCAGGGACTGCTTTCGGTTCGTTTCACGCAGGTGTAACGTTATTTAAATAACGTTACAAAGGCACCTTGTTGAATTTTGACTGCTATGCTAACTGTAACACCAGCTTCAAATCAATTCAATTCAATATAATAGGCTTTATTGGCATGACATTTGGCATGTGTTGCCAAAGCACAATTATGAAAAAATGAATGAAATTCACACAACATATAAAGTCAATAACAATACAGTATTATACAACAGAATGCAATAGATAATGAAATAGGTAAGTGATATATACAAGTACATACAATAATATAACGTTAATATAAGTAAAGAAGATGGTGGTGGTAATCATAATAATCGTACTGGTGGTCTCTGTTGTTGTGGCAGGAAGCAACATATTTAACAGCATACTGCATGTTTTTTATTTCCCCCCAGAATCAGGGGTGATTTATTTGTGCTTAACAGTTGTTTTCATTTAGAAAACATTAATCTATCATCAGCGACATCTGCTAGAATTTGCTCATTGAATTCATGCAATCCTAATGAAAAAGACTAAAAAACAGGGGTTCTCTTAATTCCATTATTTCAAAAAGACATATGGTTAACTTCAGTCTGCATGTGTCATTGGGATGTTTCCTATTGGCAAACATACTGCTATATACATACTGTTTTAGTCCAGGACAGGTCTGAAACTTTACCTGAAACTTTACTGGAAACTTTACCCGAAGCTTTACCTGAAACTTTTCTTGAAACTTTACTTGAAGCTTTACCTGAAACTTTACCTGAAACTTCACTGGAAACTTTACCCAAAGCTTTACCTGGAACTTTACTGGAAACTACCTGAAACTTTACCTGAAGATTTACCTGAAACTTACTTTACCGGTTGAGGAACATGACTCAGTTTTAGTCATATGGTCTGTCGTGTTGAAACTTTACCTGGCGAGGAACAGGACTTGTTGCACTGAATTATTCCTTACTCTTATAACATGATGATTAGGGATGCCCATCAGATATTGATGTCTGATATCAGGCCGATACTGACTCAAATATCTGGATCTGGTATCGGTGACAATGGGGCCGATCTATTTAATTAACTTCTATGTTTACGTCTGATGACGTATGTGTGTACTACGTCACATGTCAGCAGCATGCCTGGGGCAAACTACCACACGGCTGGGAGATAAACAAAGATGGCTGCGGTGTGTAGATATTTCTTGTAAGAAAGCAGTATGCATGAGACTTGTAAGAAACTAAATCTGCTGTTTTGGTGAAAATAACAGAAGTGTTGGTGAAATATTCTGACAAGAACATAGATTTATGTCACTTTGGCATTGGTAAAATGTGAAGTTTGATCACTTGTTTCACCACAAATAGTGATGGATGTGTGTTGTGGATGCGAGGGGCGTTCGGGTGTCATTTAAAAGATGGGAATTTGTATTTTCTGGTGATACCCTGCATGTCTATATAGACCAAAGAGAAAATTATCACAGAGCTTTTGATCACAACTTGTCGAAGTTTATATTTGTACGACTTAATTGTTAAAATTATTTTGTAATAAGACATACTCTGGACAACATTTGTATTTGCATACTATACTAGCAGTACATACTGATTTAGTCGAAATGTAGTATGTTGTATGCAGTATGCAAACAAAAGCAAAATCTGCAGTATGCCAAAAATACATTTTTATGAAAATTGATGGTGAATTGAAAATTTGCTTTGCCGTTTTCGGAGTTGAGAATCACCACAAACTGGAAGCTAGTTCCTGCCCGGGTTGCTTGTTAGCTGGCCGGCCACTCACTCTCACAGACCCCGCTGTGAGCCGGAGCTCTCTACAGACAACACGCTGCTATTAACCTGCTGACGGATGGTTTATTTCAGTATCACAACACAAATACACATAAAATGAACAGGAGCCTGTGGTTATCTGCCTTTTGGAGTTGAAAACCTCTACAATCACCCGCGGTGGTAACAAGATCGGCACCCAGCAGTCAGGCTCTCAGACCGGGGACGGAGCAGCGGGCACCGGCGAGGGAAAAGCAGAGAGGGATGGTCGGGGGCAGACTCTCAGACCGGGGACAGAGCAGGGGGTACAGACGAGAGGAGGGGAGGAGTGTAGCCTCTCACAGACCGGCCACAGAGCAGCAGACAGTGGCAAAGGAAGAGCCGAGGTGAGGAGAAGAGATATGTGTCAGTCTTTGAGAGACTTGGAAATAAATTATAACGTATATATAAATTTCCATCTGTTTCCCTGGACTTGTATACATTACGGTGTACATATAACAAGATAAAAATGTAATTACGCAGTATCTTATAATGTAAACAAATGGTCACAAACAATAAAATAATAATTCAAAGTCCAAAAGTTGTATTTTTCGAACGTATTGCAATACTGGTATTAGTTTGTTTGTTTTGTCTGGTGCTTTAGGAGATCCAAGCCTGGTCCAGCATACTGCAAAATAAATCTTATAGCAGTTTCGTACTGCATGCTACTAATGATCGCAGTATGTAGTAGGCGCACTATGTAGTATGTAGTAGGTGAATTCAAATACAGCCACAGTTTTTTCGACCACAAATTGTGTGTGCTCTATTTAGATTGGAGATGCGTTTAGGTGTCTTTGAAATCGTGGGAATTTCTAGTTTTTTGCATGTCCATATCGACGGAACAGAAACTTATTACAGATCTTTTGATCACAACTGTCTCTTATATTTACGACATATACAATTGTCTGACTTTATTGTTAAAATGCTTCGTAATAAGACATATTTTGGACAACATACAGTTGGTTCAAAGATACTGAATGCTGAAGATCCCGTGTTTTCAAAAATCCCTATCTTCATCTTCTTCATGATTCGTGATTTTTCCTGACCACACCGTGTGTTGCCCTCGGTACCGGGGCCACTTGTTAAGTATCGCATCGGTACTCGGTATCAGCCGATACCCAAAACCCAGGGATCAGTATCAGAACTGAAAAAGTGGGATCGATGCATCCCTGGTATTTTGTGTGGGCTTTCTGATTACAATCATCCATCATCCACAACACAAGTGAAATCACAGAAAGGCATCACAGGTGGGTTTGGGTTCACCAATTGGTCGTCATGAAAACAAGTACAATTCAGCTTTTATTGCAGAAACAGAAATGATTCATTGCTTCTGTCGTGTTGCTGATTTGCAACTTGCAGAATTGATTTGAATTCCGGCCTCAGTACTTCTGGTCCAGTATGTATTCCCTTTGTTTCCTTATCAGGGTGAAAAAAACCCCCTCTGAATAAACACTTAAAGGATCACACTATCCATTCAATCCAACTCTCTAACTCTCCTCTGAAACCAGACTAATGAAAATCTTTTAACTGGTTGACAGTTTGTTAAATCAGGATGCAGGAAAACCTCTGAGATACACGGGGCCATTAAATCAAGCATCGGATTAACAATTAAATGAATAACTGTGCAAAGAAATAACATTTTATTACGAGTTTTACTGACGTTTTTATGTGGCAGCGGTCAGGAATATAGCTGTGGTCAGGGACGAACCTCCATCATGTTTAAGGTTTATTACAAACTGACTCATCAGTCTAAAGCCTGTTAAGTTGAAGTGCATTATCTCGAGCAAACAACTCAGAAGAAGCACAAGTGAGAGCCAGCTCTGTAGCCGTAGCTCAATCTACCACTAGTTTTTATTATCTTTTATTCTTCCGTTTGAAATTACATAACCATATTCCCATGTCAAATGACTCTAAATGGGAGAGACGGAGGGTATGAGGCCATTCGGAGTTCAAGCTCATAACCCCGTAGCTAATTTCTGACTTGGAGGGAGGCTGGCAGCCATAGCATGGATCTCTGCAGACCCTTCTCTCTGGGTCAGCTAGCTCTGCACATCTCTGTGTGTATGACTGTGTGTATGTGTGTGTGTGGGTGTGAGCAGGCATGCTGTATGTATTTCTATACATGTCTCTGCACATGTTTGCATGCTTGTTTAAGTCTGTGAAGTCTTTGGGTACTGTGTGCAGGGTGCAGGAGCAGGTTTTTACTGAGTGTCCTTCAACTGCTCTGTGCCCCCCCCCCCCCCTCACAGCCAGCACAATGAGTGTAATAGGATCATACATGAGTGAATGCATGCAAAATGCCCCAGTCCCACTGCTGTCTGTGTGCGTTGTCTTGTCACGCAGCCTTAACACAGACTGACAGGCAAACATGTATCTAATTTTGTGTGCTGGAGGATGTTGTAAGAGCTGGGATTCACTTGAAGGGAACGCACAAATACACATCAACACCCACATGGCCATACATACAAATTCAATACATATACATGTCTAAGACAACCCATAAGATCACTGAAGAAACAATTTCATTATCTAAATTCAAGACCTTAAAGCAGCTCTAATCAATACTTTCATACTACTTTGCTTTCACACATAAACCTTTATTGATCCAATTCAGGTATTGCAGCAGCACAAAGACAGAAACAAGTACTGAGTTTTTATTTTTAAACCATATCGCCCAGCTCTAGGATGCACCGATATATCGGCCGAACATCAATATTCTCCTTGTTGACTGCAATCTGCAAATAAAATGACGTTCACCGATGGCAGTGGCCGATATTTATCTGTTGTGTTGCATCAATTTTGCGCTGACTAAATGTGTTAAAAGGTTAAAAATGCTGATGTTATTTTTCTAAAAAAGAATCTTTTTCCATGTGAAAGAGGGTTATATAAAAAGTTCTTTGTATGATTGAATTTGTGCTCATTCAAAAATTGTGTAATGAAATGTTGAATGACTTTAAAACAGTTTTTTTCTTTGTTTCCCTGGTAAAAAGGAGATAATAAATAACAAAAATAAACTAAACAACATAAAAACATCTGCATCAGCTGTCTGTCAAATTATTATTTCAAACGTCGTATCAGCCCAGAATATCACAATCCCTAGTAAAAATGAAATGAACCATATAAGAGCAATTAAAGACAAAATTACGAGGTTGTGACAAATTAAAGTGACACGTATGATAAATAGGGATGGGCATCGTTTCAATTTTATCGATTCCGATTCCGATTCTGCAAATAGATTCCGGTTCTTATCGATTCTCGATTCCGATTCCAGAGAAATTGTACACTCACATTATTCTGCTCCACCTACCACG
>JAOVVB010204007.1:0-10831 GCA_028570985.1 Heterobranchus longifilis
TATATATTAATCAGTTATTTTTCTGAATATTTATCATTTGTTTTTGGAAATCCATCCATCGGCATAAATTAGATCCACCGCACCACACTTATTTAAAAATAAAAAATGCCACTTTTAAAGCTGCTCCGACTGTTACTCCCGTTATATTCTTCTTCCAAAACAGTGGTAAAGAACACCAGGAGCAAATGTCAGGAGTTGAGTTTTCATTAAAACTGAATTATGACTGATGCGCTGCCTGCATGCCAAATGAATCAGAGCACACAAGGACAAATTCCCTCCTAAGTTATCATATGACCATATGTGAGCAGTGCTCACTCCACATAAAACACACCAGGCCTACATTACATCACTTCCTGCAAACTTCACAGAGAACAATGAGGGCAAAACAGTATCACCGATCTGTTTTAACAGAATATTCTCTAGTCAATCTCAGCTAAAAACACAAAAACAACAAATCCCTTCACCATGATAGCTTGTCGTTCACTAATGCGCCAGTACTGACAACGCTATCTTCACTTCACCCGTCTCTCCTCTGCTCCGATCCGTGTGGGCTGCCCGATGACTTCCGTGGTCAGTGTAGCAGCGCCAGCTTCACATGTCTTTCAGCCGTTCCGATTAATTAATGAATTAATTAGTAGTCTCGCATAGCCAGACCTATCTCCGCAGCACTGTGCCCACGCCGGGGGGAAAGTCTAGATTCAATGCACTTTCACTCCTGGAGAGGAAAAAAACTGCCCGGCCTGTTTATATTTGCTTAAACCAATCACAATAGTCCTGGGTGGCGTCACGCCCCGACGGTGTCTCTGCAAAATAGAGCTGGGAGGGAACCCGTTTCAGTGTAACACTTACACAAAAATGTTGTGAACATTATTCTTTGTAGATCTTTACAATAATTCATTGAAAGAACAGAGCAGGCCTGCCTTATTGCACAATCCAAATCTTCAAAACTTGTCATTTTCAGCGTGTTGGTTGATAACTCGGAGGTTGTTGCCATTGTTGACAGGCTGCCCGGAGACAGGATGTAAGGCTTTATCCAGGTACGGTTCACATAGTAAACCAGACTAATTAATTAGTTGATTATTGTGGGAAATTTTTGCAGCGTTGTGCCGCTGCAGAATGAATATATAGGGGAAACACTATAATACTTAAAGTAGGAAAAAAAAGTGGAGTAGTTTTAGTACTTTAACTTAAGGAACACATCTGAATACTTCTTCCACTGCTGTATACCACAGTTTCTTTTCAGTGGAAAAAACTGAATAAGGGTCTCAGCTAGAGGAGATAATACATCTACATGATATGACATGTTTTTCTGGGTTGTTTTAAATACTTGAAGGTGTAAGTGAGTAAGTCTCTCTCTCTCTTCTCCCTTGCTCACTCATGTTATTAAGTCTTTCATTTGATCACTTCTCTGAAAATGAATTATCACAAACTGTATCCTTTCACAGATACAAATGCATTGAAACAGATCTGAAATTAAGTTGAAAGAAAAAATGAATGAGAATGAAAGGATGTCCTTTTTTACTTTACTTTTTACTCATGTAATGTAGAAAAAAAACCGTCTCAGTGCCAGTCAAAGAGATTGATTTCCATGTTCACAGGGGGGTCAGCTTTCATATCAAAGACGCTGAGATGTGATTTTGATTATGACTGCTTCAGTGCCACCCTACTGAGATGATGTTTTTGGTTGCCGTCTCAGACATTTGGAATTGCTTAAACAACATAATGAACTGACAAACAGACAGACAGGCAGTCATTCAAGAGAGCAGATACAGGATTAAAACCAATTTCTTAAATATCTAACTTTCAATTGTAACTTCAGTTAATAAGTGCTTGTATGGTATTCAGAGTTTACAAAAGTTCTCATGTCACCGTAGAGCAATTGTTGTGTTTCTGGGAATAATGAAAGGGCAGTGGTATTCTTAGTTTCCTCCCTTGTATTGCAACAGAGACCTCTCAATGCTACTGTGAAGACATCCAATTAAAATGAGAAAATATGGCCTTTCAGCTGGAGGTTACTGCTCCCAATGGTGTTCTACAAGCAATATATTAATGGACAAATGTCTGTCGATGGAAATAAATATCCTTCAGTGTTAGGCAAATTCAACGGCTTTGTGTGTGTGACTCCAAGGCAGACCTCATTGCAACTCAGTATTTTCTGCTGCAGTGTGGTTGTGGTTGTACAGTTTCATATGGTAGCAACATAATACTTTGAAGACCCAGTTCCCAATTACAGGTGGGAATATGTCGGTTGTGTGGTCCAATAGAGATGAGTTGATAAAGCTTTTTGTACAGTAGAGTAGTAAAACTGTGGGCCTTGAGGATAAATGTAAAAATCCACAACTACACGAGTGTGTTCCAGTGCGGTTTATGATTAACTTGCTTCTCAAGATTCATGGCGTTAGTTGTGAGTACATGTGTATAATCAATCACCTCAAATTAAATTCATGGTGATGAAGTCATTATGAGATTGATCATTTTAAAAAGTGAGGTCACTCTGGTCACTGTAAATCAGTGGAGCTGTCAAAAATATTTCAGTCATAATGGTTATGGTTAAATGCGACGGGTGCTTCAACAGTAAACTGACGGACATTTGGTCTGCGAATGCTTTACACCTTGTATGAATTAGTTCAGCTTTGCCTCCATGCCTGTAATTACTGCCCCCATCTGAATGGGCTTAGCAGGCTAGTGTGAAGGAGTCCCAGTGGGGCCCAGCGTGGGTCCTTTCAGCTTTGTATATTCCAGCCGTGCCATTTCAAAAAAAAATGTATTACTGCCTTGCAGCTCTGGTAAATGTCATGCCATTCTCTCCTGTGTGGGAGGAATTGCAGCCATGGTGGTGGTCAAAGAACCCCAGCCCTGAAACCAACAGGAGGCTGGGCATTTTTGAGAAATGGGAATAGATGAGCAAACAATACATCGTGTTCTTTTTTCTTGAGAGAGAGGGAGAGGGTAGAATTTTGAAGAAAACATAATTATTGCTGTTCACTTGCAACATTTTGTTTTTTTTTTGTTTTTTGCAAGTGCTACATTATTGTACCACAGTCAAGTTTTATGAAGATAGTTGTGCAGGAGTTTAGGTTTAGGCTACGGACACATTGGATGAGGTTAGAGACAGATTGTGGTTTTTGGTTAAAAACATGCCCTGTCTTGTGTTTCATGTCAGCATTGACTTTTTACATTTTTAACCAAGACCACAATCTTCACTTAATTATAACAAAGTGCCTAACTGTAAACAAGTTGTCATGTTTTAGTTGCTACAAATGGATATGGTATTGTTATGCTCAGATGCCATAAGGAGAACAAATGTCAGATTTATGTTTTGCAGATATCTTTAGTATGAACATTTTTGCGACTTTACATATATGTTCATCAAAAACGTTTTTCAATGATGCAGATAAAAAAATGTAAATGGGGTGGCATTACTTTTCTCCCAGAGCACACTGTGTTGACTGGAATATATACATAAGATATATAAGATTATAAGATGCCCCTTTTGAAATAACTGTTTTTGAAAAAATACATTTTTGAATAAACAAAACGGTTTCAGATTAGTGTTGCTGGGAAAGATTCCCTGAGATACTATTATAGTCCAAGGAGAAGATAATCCTCATCCCTCAAGCCTCTCGTAAAAGGGAAAATTAAATACTTTTCCAGAACATAAACCCCACATTTCATTGTGTAGGCAGTCAGTCACATACGCACACTCTCCTGTCAGACTCTTGAAAGGGGTCAGAATAATTTTCTCTGTCAGTTAGCATTTTTTTTTTGTTTTTGAGCTCATCATCTGACATTGGCAATTCTTGGCAGTTTGACAGATGATTTGGTCCCTTGTCTGCGGTAAAGACGACAGAAGACGATTTCCACTTTCCACAAGAAAATATTTCCTCTAAAAGCTGCACAAGCTGTCACAAACTATAGGTTACACTTGGCTAATTAAACACTCTCAGGAGTGATTAACTCTGACGCACTATGAACTGACTTTAAAAAAAAAAAAGTCTAGCAATGTTAAGGCTACAAACAACCCAGAATGCACTGGTATTCTCTCCATCGAAAACACATATTAATGTTGTGAATATGTAAATATCTCGTCCTCATAAAAAACATAATTTTTAGGAGAAACGTTGGGTACATTACATGAGTCAACTATCCATTCCAAACAGTGTGACTTCCCTGTCTTGTTGCATATTAACAGATAGTTGATCACTCTTCAAACGATTGGATGTTGCCTTTCAGAGATGATCTCTCTGTCACATCTCATTTGACTATCACTGAACATTGCGTTGGGAACTTTGAGTTTTGCTCATTATCAAAGGTGCCCCACTCAAAGAGGTATTTAGAGTGGCTTAGCTCTGTGGATGATGTATGTGTTTATGTCATGCCACGCTGAGCCTGAGGAATGACTTGGAACCAGAATGAATGAGCCGTTGTGCTTTATATAAAGACAAAAAAAAAAAACACCAGATTGCCGGAGGTAATTGCAGTTTTTTTTTTGACTGCTTCGTAATCTCCGAGCACATAAAATCAACATGTTGCAAAACTCAAATGGCGCAAAGCAATATACACATACAGTCTTTTCTTTCATCAGCGTAAGATACCAATATTGGTCGAACATCATTAAAAAGCTCAAAGTTTATTTGAAATGTGAAGTTGTAGATGTGTTCCAGTTTGAAAAATACATCAGAAAGATCAAATGAATCATCTTTCTATGCCAAAGCAATTAGGCAAGCAAGGAGGTATCCCATGTGCCAAAGGAGTGTGTATTTTTACTCAAAAGTGAGCATTCATCATATCACAGCTTGGTTTCCTGATCAGCTTAAAGTGTCCCTTAGGTGATTCTTCTTTAAAGACATTAATCATGGATGCTTATTACACATGACCTGCTGATACCAGGTTTCTCCATTTATCTCAGGAAGGAAGACTCCCCTTGTGCGCAGACAAACACTTACACCTGATCCCTCTGAACCCCAACAACCCCCTCCCATCCTGCTCCTCCTCCCCCGACTGAGGAGAAATAACAATTGTGGGAGTGGGATACAACTGTAGGTTCTGGTGAAAAATGCTGTTCTTGTGTTATTTTTACGGTAAAACAGGAAACACAATATTTAAAACACAATACACAGAACAACAATAGAAAATACAACTTTTTTTTTAAAGAATTGTTATACCTTTATTTGTTAGAGATGGTGGAGAGAGACAGGAAATGTGGGGAAAGGGAGTAGAGGAATGGCACGCAGAAAATAGTGCGGCCAGGCGGTAATCGAAACAGGGATGCTCAGGATATTTGCACCCATGTGGTGCGCACCCTAACTACTCGGCTATCGGGTCGCCCATTTTAAAGGGAACATCATGACTGAGTGCTGAGAACAAAACAAAAAAGAAACACATTTCACTTTTATTATTTTTGAAAGGATGTAGCATGAGCACAACAATAACTGGAATGTCTTTATATATGATGAATATATACATAGTTAACTACATTTTATGCAAAAACAATTTCCCTGGGGATTTTTCCAGGAAATATCAACACCTGAGTGTTTACAATAGTAAATGTTAACGCTTTCTTACTGTCAAATGTCAAGTTAATATTGAAGAATGTAATTCAGGTTTACATATACAGGAATAGTTAAGCAAACTGTGGAAATTACTATATTTACAAATTAATGAAGGTACATACTGTATGTTGAATGATGACAGCATAAACATTTGTAACATCTGTCATGTACTTAAAAAGAACAACTAATAATAACACAACACCATGTTTTATCATGTGCATTATTATAGTATATCATCTCATTGCTTTATTAGTTTGCAACATTTTGAAATAAATGTGGCAACCCAGGCAACTTAGAGGCAAGATTCACAATAAAATAGGAGACGCTTGAGGTGAAACATACATTTTATCTTAATAAAGAGTTCAGGGGAAAAAGGGGAGGGGGTCAAACTTGAAGTGAATAGTTCTCCCATATGGGGTCTTTAACCTTTAACCCTCTCTCAAGGAGGGGAGAGAGCGGAGAGTCTTTGTGTTTAGCTTTGTGGGGACCCTTCTCATTCACAGCAGTAAGGGACGTCAGTTTGGTTTTCCTGAACCAGTGATCTTCTTTCCACTCTCTTGGTGGAAGTCAGAGTGGTGTTGTCTGCTTGGTCCTCTGTAGGGCTGCCAAAGAATATTCTAAATTTGAATATATATTCAAATTGTAAAAAAAATAAAAAATAAAACACATTCGATTTTGAAAATTAATATTTGATTGTGAAATAAAGCAGCACTACAGTGGCTGTCTGCCTCACGCGTTAAGCTACTGATAATGCAAACCAAACATTTCCTGCTGCTGCACCTTCACATTAAAAGCATTTCACTGATGGAACACAAGTTGACTTTTATTATGAAGTAGTCGCAGGAAATGCAATGTGTTTGACACGTGTTTGATAGTGAGCTTGACACTGACCGCTGTCATTCATCAAAAATGAGTCTACAAAACAATGGTCATTTTTGGCATTTTTTGACAAATAGTCTTGTAGCAGCAATTAAGTATAGAGAGGATACAAAATTGAATACAATAACCCTACAATCAATATTACATTTGTTATAATATTTAATTTTCGCTGAGGCAGAGAAGTGTAAGAGATTGTTTTCCAACCCATGTACCTACTGAAGGTGGACAGAAACTCATCACAGTGTAATGTGATCTAAGCGAGTCTTTAAGAACTGCCATAGAGTTAAATCAGCTGCTCTCTGACACAACAGACTATTTACTGCAGGGCTATTTTACTCGATTGCATTATTTCAGAAGGTGTTCCTAGTTCTCCCTGTAATTCCATTGTCTTAGGTGATTAATGGGATATTAAACATTATTTTATTGCTTTCTTATGGCATTTGAAATGACACTGGTGAAAAGACACTGCTCAAGATCCCAGTCATTTTTGTAGTCTACTAGCTTGAATTGTCTGCACCTCCTGAACTTTAGGACAGAGAGCTACCAGACAAAGAGTGTGTGAGAGGCTTGTATACAGGATGGGTGAAACAAAGGTTATGGAAGCTCTTCAATATTTTACAGGGGAAGCCCTCCCTTGCAATAATTAGACAGATTACCTGTTAGCCATGCTCCCGTGTGCAGAAATGTTTTTAAACGTCTCTAGCCTCCAGGCAAATGGAAAGGAAAGTCAAAAAGAATTACACGCTGTCCGAGCAACAGTGAATGCGCTATTTAATGGCCCTAGCCAACGCAAAAAAACAAACAGAGTAACGTTCTCATGTCGAGTAGTGATTAATTTTTAACTGGTTTGGAGTACAAAAGGTTTGGTTAAAATGTAAAGGCCTTGTGGCTGACAGTGGCAGTCAGATGTCCAGACTGTTGTGTCCTGTAGCTCCACATGGGGTTCACAAATAGTGCTTATCATTTACATCTACAATACAATAAAATGTAATACAATAACAAATGCTATTGAGACTTCAAAAACAAACAGTACCATCAGCTGTCTACCTTCTGTCTGAAACATAACCTACCAAAACAATAAACAGTGTTCTTTTCAGTCAGATAGCCTATGATATGCTACTTTTGCACATGAAGATTTGCATGTTTATTAACAATCACACTTGCACTTTTTAGTGTTCACACTAAGGATTTTAAGCATGCATATGTACTTTTTTTTTTTTTTTTTTTTCCATAATTGTCTTTATTTTTAATTTATTGTATCCACTTGACTGGTAGAACATTGGGTCATAGAGTTCACTGCCTTTTAAAGGGAAGAATTACCTAAAGGACACTTTAAGCTGATCAGAAAATCAGGCTGTGATATGAACAATGCTCACTTTAAAGTACAAATACTCTGAAATACGCTGAATCCTTTGGCACATGGGGGTCCTCCTTGCTTGCCTGCTCTTCTGTATTAATTAATTAAAATATTTGAATGATTTACTGATATGATTTATAAAATATAGCTTTTACTGTCCAATATTTTTAGGTTTTTAAGCACAAGTTCTTTAACATGCTGATAAATAAACCACAATGTTTTATGCATCAATCCGATCTTGTCTTTCCCTCGTCCTATAAATCCATTCTTATTCTAGCCAACAGCAACCGATGATGTTTGGCTGCACTTCTTTTATTTTCTTTTATCACTGTGTAATGTACGTGGTAAAAACTGAAAAAAATAAATTGTAGCCTAACCTGTTACAACTATTGACTTTAAAAATTGACCTCTTTGTGGCAGCATGTGTGTATCATTGCACATGTGTTTACCTTTTTGCTTCTTTATATTTCAGTGCGAGCGGTTTTCTAACCTTTGCAAGTATCACTGTAGCAAACTGCCTATATTTTACATCACTGGTGATCATTTTCAGTAGCGTGGGGTTTTAGACTTCCTACCTTCAAGGGATAGTTCAGAGGTTTTGAAGTGCAGTTGTATGAGGTAGTTGTGCCGTGTATTGCTTTCAGTCAATCTCGGTCACCGCGTTCCGTTGAATGAGATTGGCCTTACGCAGCCATAGCTAGTTTCAATGAATATAAACATTCAATCAATTTCTTCAACACTCCACGTGCAAGATTGAAACAACTCTGCGTCTGCAGTGATCATTTCTCTGCAGAGGATTATATCAAGCCAAGGCCAAATAAGAAGATAAACACTTGCTGAACCATGAGGTAAGATAGAGCTAAATACAAATAAATGAAATTACTTGAAATTACTTTTCAACCAGTAAAGAAATCCTTACTTACAGTTTACACATCTGTACGTAGCTTGTACTCTTTCTTGTCATGCAGTTTGCAGAAAAGTTTCACCTTTCTTTCGCCCTCTGTAAAAGTTCTTCTTAAGTATCCTCTTGTATCCACAGTGAACGGCATTTCGTCCTCACTGTCATAATCACTCATTGTTTTTTTCTTGTATTTGTTTATTCCACAGACCGCGAAAAGTCAAACCTAAACAGTTGATAAGCGGAGTAATATAGTGCGAGGCACAGTTGCGCTTGTGCGTAGGGATATGGAAGTTCCACGGATGAGAAAATGTATAGTGCCAAAAGAAAGAGCTGTTGACAAAGTATGACAACAAAGTGAAGCCATGAAATTTAGTGTACATTTAAAAGGATATATATTTTCTTAGGTGGGCCTTTTTTTAGGTGGCTACAATACATTTTTCTGGGGTCCTCCAGCTTCTCCATACCAGGGGTGTGCAGACCGGGTTCTACTGAACGTAATACACTGACTATACATAACTACCTCATACAACCCCAGTTCAAAACCTCCGAACTATCCCTTTAATGTCTAAGTTAAGTTATTTTTTGAATGTTGTAAAATAACATCTCTAGATTCATGAGCTATACATTTACTAATCTCTATAAACAGATTCTGCATATGAATGTAGAATCTTTAAGCAACAGGACCAGATTTTGGTAGCGGCTTTGGTTGCATGCAGGTAAACAGTCTGTGTAGAGCAAAAGAGACGGAATAAAATGCAATCTCTGAACCCATCGGTTATCATCTGATGACAATTTCACTTTTTTTGATTACCTTTTATTGTTATTTATCTGCATTCATATGCACATATCTGTTTATTGAGCCGTCGTCTCTCAACTCCAACTCCATTCTCGCGCCTCAAGTTGCTAATCGGACTGTAAACAATGACCGGCGCACAGAAGAGGAAGTCTTGGCCTTCATGTCCGCTGGCTACACCTGAAGCCCAGAAATGGGCTTCAGGCTGTCGCCCCCAGAGGCCTGATAGCCGATGGCTTCCGAGATTGTACATTTACAAACACCTAATGACACAGTCCATCTATTAAACTTAATCAATGTAAAGTAAAGATGTATTGGCACCTTGTTTGCACTTTGTGAATGCTCTCCCTTTTGATCATCCATTAAAATATGTATCATACTTGACAGCTATTATTTTTTAAAGTGAACAGTTTTTTTAAACTAAATTGAGGATTTCAGTGGTGTGTCTATTCTTATAATCAAATTGATTTCTTAGGGCGGTAGGGAATGTAATCTTTATGACGTCCACTTTTCTTAAAATTTTCCATAAATGCCATTTAATATACTGCATTGCATGAAATGAAAAGTATTTCCCTCATACAGTACTGGAATAATTAATCACTTCCTACTTTTCCAATAGAATCACTTATGCTATATTTAAACCAAGTACAGTCTGTATAATGTTTCCCCTGTGGATAGCAGGACCATCTGTGTTGTCATTTTTTTTTATTTTTTTTTTTTACTGATGACACCAG
Source organism: Heterobranchus longifilis (assembly GCA_028570985.1). NCBI lineage: Eukaryota > Metazoa > Chordata > Actinopteri > Siluriformes > Clariidae > Heterobranchus > Heterobranchus longifilis. The sequence goes on from JAOVVB010204007.1 coordinate 10,217, forward strand.
TGCTTCAGTTGCACAATGTTTCTAAACTCGGCCCAAGCTGGATGCAATCGTCTAGTTTGACTGTTGTCTGTTTTCTTTTCACAAGATCTTCTTGTTCTCTGAGGTGACCACTGACATTTGGTCAGATGTTTTCTTGTCTATTTTCCAGATTGTGAGGCCTAGTATCCAAATGAATTTGTGACCATCGTGTTCAAGTTTGTAAAATATGTGTCACCGTGTAGCAGCATTTTGCATCGTGGTGGGAGCATCATGCTGTGGTGGATGCTGCTGATGGATGCTTCTCTGCAGCAGGCTCTGAAAGGGTTGTGTAGGTTAAGGGTAACATGAATGCAACAAAATACAGACAAATCCTGGAGGAAAACTGGCTGCAGTCTGCAGGAAAAGTGCAAATTGAGAGACAATTTATTTGCTCACAATACAACAGGGCCCTATTTAGACGACCTGTAGTGCATGGTCTAAACTTTTGCTATTTAGAGGGCGCACAGCATGTGCGCAAAGTAGGCACACAGCGCAAAGGGGTGTTTAGGCTCTTAATTAGTCATAGGTGTGTTTTGGGTGTAACATGAATTCAACCAATCAGAATGTCATCTCTCATTCCCTTTAAGAGCCAGGTGC
>JAOVVB010204018.1:0-10831 GCA_028570985.1 Heterobranchus longifilis
CCGTGTGTTTAAAAAGGCGGTTGCTAACAAGTGTCTAAATGAGACTCCAGAGGTGGTGGAGGACATTAAACGTCTCCATCAGTTTAGTAGTGGTGACGGTGACGTAGGACGGAGACATGTGACCGTTGGTGTAGTTCCTTTAAAGCCTAACGTTAGCTTTTTACTTCTGCTGATTGCATTTATGCTTCTAAAATCATAAAAGTGGTGTTCATATGTTGCTGAACAAAACGTGTATCACAAACTTGTGTTCTCCACAGAGTTTATTTTCTGCAGTAATCCAAAATCAAATGGAAAAATCCCATAGGCTTTTTGTGGAGGGAACCAGGGCTCCCTGGTAATGCATGGAGCCTGCTGGGTCCTTCAGGTTCCACATTATGTCTGACCAGACTAAACAACACAGTCATGAAAACGTTTTAGGCCTAAGACCAAATTTAAGTACTGGGGAAAAACAATAAACCCTTTCTGCAGCTGTTTTATAAAACACTGATATTATATAAATGAGCAATTAATACCACCACCATCGGTAGTTTGTACAAGCAGCAATCCCAACACATATTTATGTTTATTGTTAGGTTAGTAATTATGACAGGAGCAAAGCAGAAACTCATGTAACATAATATTAAGACTGAGAAGGTTTAGCGGGGTGGGAGGACTTTACCCAGGAGGCTGCTGTTCCTGTCCCATTTATGTTACAAATGAAAGTACGTTACATTCTACATCACATGGATAATTACATCATGTACAAACATACGGAAGTAACATAACAAATGTACTGATTGTAACCCAAACAACAATCTTTTTCTAACCCTAACTAAGTAGTTTTGGTGCCGAAAACTAACCAAACTGTGACCGTTTCACATGTTAACCACATGTTTCAAACTGTGACCGTTTCACATGTTAACCACATGTTTCAACTTGCGACCGTTTCACATGTTAACCACATGTTTCAAACTGTGACCGTTTCACATGTTAACCACATGTTTCAAACTGCAACCGTTTCACATGTTAACCACATGTTTCAAACTGCGACCGTTACACATGTTAACCACATGTTTCAAACTGCGACCGTTTCACATGTTAACCACATGTTTCAAACTGCGACCGTTTCACATGTTAACCACATGTTTCAAACTGCGACTGTTACATATGTTAACCACATGTTTCAAACTGCAACCGTTTCACATGTTAACCACATGTTTCAAACTGCGACTGTTACATATATTAACCACATGTTTCAAACTGCAACCGTTTCACATGTTAACCACATGTTTCAAACTGTGACCGTTGTGTTTAGGTGTGAGGACAGAAAACGCTCCTGTGGGTCGTATTTCCTGCCACCACTAGGGACGCCAAATTAATAAAGCTCGTATAGGATAATATTAGAAGGTAGAAAGAAACGACTTATGTGGTCGTATGGTTTGGAGGATTTGTTGGACATTCACAATATACACTGAATGTTTTATTTCTTTGAGTGGGGTCTCATCCCTGAAACGACGATGTTCAAGGTTTTCGGACAATAAACAGAAGCAGGAACTATGGTTGAGAGCTGGAATTTGGTGTATTGTATGTTCGAGTCATTTCTCTTTATAGCTGACTCGAGTCCTATCGATACAACACTTACAACTTGATCTTGAGGGAAAGATTTACACTTAAGCTTACTTAGCACACACTTAGCACGCCACTTTTTCACTGTCTTTCACCTGTCATGTGACACAACTTTTTCCGTGTCATTTTACATCCTGTTCTCATTCACAACTCGTCACATACGGACGCTTTCAGAACCTTCACGTCACTTTCATGCACCAAACTATGACGGTAACAAAACTAGGTGGTCAGTTTAGGAAAAACATTGCGGTTTGGGTTCAAATAAGGATGTTTGTTACGTAAATTAAATTACGTACATAAATTACGTAAATTACATAATCTACTTAAATAATGGTTAAGTTAATATAACTCGTATCACAATGGTCTCCTGGGTCAAAGTCCCCGATGCAAATACTTACATGAAAAGCCAAAAAAGTGTTGTGATACCATGCAAAATGAGTTAGCCAACTGGTTATTCATAAGCCATTTTGTGATTTATGGGGCTAATATCAGTTTCTATAATGAACTCTTATAATTAAGAGTAAATAATGATCCTTTTTTATTATAAAGACAAACTTAAACAAACACCTTTGATGAGGATCGTCCTAAATTTTGTTCAAAAAGATTGTGACCAATATATGTAAACATTATAAACACTGTCTACAAATGACCTCAAACATATCTTTAACAGTCCTGTGCTGACTGTAACTTGGTGGCTAACGTATCCTGATACAAATGCACCTGCATTAGACTAAAACAGGGCAATGTATAGTTTGGGCTCTCAATCAGAGAATGTAAAAACCTGATCTGATCATTATATTAAAGGACACTGATTTTGAAATCAGTTATATAATGTTTTGTAAGAAACAGTCCAGGAAAATGGTCCTTGCTGACATCATGATGTCAGGTCAGGAGACTATTGAGATGCATTATGGGAAGAGTAGGATCCAGTGTTTTTGGAGCTTGTAGCATTCTATTGACTGAAAGTCAGGATATCTCGGCCTCCGCTGCTTCGCTTTTGACTATTCTTTTAAAAACTCTCTCATGAATCCCCAAACTTTATGGAAGTGCAATACTAAATCACTGGAGTACCACTTTTAGCACTCATGTAAATGCTTTGGTCCATCAGACTGACTACATTTAGAAGTAAAGAATATAATGTCAAAGAACCCTGGCCCTTCCTGTCTCGTAATACCACTTGTACCTCAAGAGGCGGTAGTGAGATAGTCTGACCAGACGTCTACGGACACCCCCGTTTTTGGTGCCCTGTCTCCAAATGGAGCTGTCTGCAGAAATGTCCCAGTTTTTAACATTACGTTAGATTGCAAAGTGAAATAATATTTTATGTGACAAGAACGACCAGGCAGCAGAGGCTACCGGTTGAATTTCTGTCTGAAATCTGAGGAAAGTGAGCTAAATATTCAAAATATATCAGTAGAAAAAAACTGTATTGAACCACTGTAGTTTGACCATTTTCTGCACCATAGTTCATCACAGTACAACAGTTACCATACATGAAACCAGAATTGTATAACATTGGATATTTTAATGATATATTGACTGATATATTTAATTTCAGAAATAAGGTCACCTTATAGTGAGACACTGTAGTGTCCAGTCTGCCCTCAGTCCAACATGAGAGGACGAAGAAGTAGAGCTGCCCGGTGTCACTGCCTCATCTGTACTGGAAACCTGATCCGTTCTACACATGCTCAAAAGTCAGCGCATGCACAGAATACGACACTGCCTGATCCGTTCTAAGTGTTCAGCTGTCATTGATCAGTAATCGCACATGTGCAACTCTCAACAGAGATAGAAACGAAGCAAGATCGCTCACTCATTAGCTATTTCAGTTAGCTCTGGAAAAAACAATGTTTAATTCAAAAGGTTAAGACTTTTTAAAAACAAGTTTTAACGTCTTCTGGATGCAGTCTGATGAGGGATATATGTAGGCTACATCTCTTTTATAAGCATGTGTAAGACAGACCTATAACATTACACATACAGCTAACTGGGCTAACAGCTAACTGGTTAGCTTGTAGCTGGTTAGTTAGCGTTAGCTGTTAGTTTTGTGAACTACTTTGGTCTGGCTCGACTCAACTTACACTCTACACACAAACAGATGAAAAAATTACATGTAAAGTTCTGCATTTACATTTTAGTCCAGCACAATGGCGGTACTACAACATTTATGTATGGCAGTAAAACAACAGAAAGATGTCATAGATGATCTTTAAAGTGACATCTGTCATGGTACAAACAAGTTTGCACATGTGCAGAACAGATCAGGTTTCTGGTACGGATCGGGTGGTGACTCCCGGCTCACAGAAGCAGCTACACCGTTAGCAATACAACAGTTAGCAGCTTTACACCTGAAACTAAAACGACTTACACCTGGACTGAGATTCTGTGTTTAAGAGACTGTTGCAATGGACGGGTCCCCAGAGAGTCCAGCTCCATCTTGGCACAGATTACTCCTTCAGTGGAGTGGATGGGAGCCGGCCGGTACATAATGCGGTCTGCTAGCTTCACGGCTAAGTCAGGAATGTTTTCGTGCAGCCAGGTCTCCATTATCACCAGAACGCAGCTATCTGTGCGGTGGTTGGTAATCCGGTGGTTGTCCAGCTTGTGGACGAGAGAGCAGGCGTTGGCAAGAAAGATTCTGGGTACCACAGGTTTATGCAGGGCTGCTTTTAGCCTAGCCTGGATCCCGGGTCCCGGTTGCATCAACGCCTGTGCCTCCTGCTGGACTGTGGCCTAATCTCCACTATATGGAGCTAGACTCTCCAGGAACCCTTCCATTGCAACAGTCTCTTAAATGCAGAAGTTCAGTAACATTTTTAAGGACATTGTAAGGTTTATTGCGTGTCTAACTGTACGCAATCTAAGTCATGAAATTCTTGCACGGGGTGCAATGCCCTCTATGCTCTCTATATTTTTGGAGCATGTGACCAGTAACTACACATTGCACCTTTAATGAATGAGAGCCAGTGTGTCTCTCAGCTCAGTGAATTAGATTTCAATCATGTCAATAGTAGCAAATGGCTTCTAACACAAGGATGCATTTGGACTGTTGGTTGCTGTAAATGTAAAAACTTCTTGCAGAGCCTTTTCTTATTGTTTGGGTTTATGGCTGTATGTTTATGGCTTGGTGTATGTGTCTGTCTGTGTGTGTTGTAGACATGAGGTTTTAAGATTGGACTGTTCTCTTTTTCAGAAGCTGAGGAGCTGTATCAGAAACGTATTTTAACAATATCAGGAATCTGCATTGCCCTCCTAGTCGTTGGAATCATGTGTGTGGTTGCCTACTGCAAAACAAAGTAATTCATGTCACATTTCTATGTTTCATTCATGACTTAAAGTTACACTCCCTGATTTTATTACAGCGTCCAATAGTTCCTCCAAGTCCCCAAATCACTGTGAACTGTGTTGTTTCAAAATATCAATTGTAATAAGTAAAGTAAGTACTATTTTTCTGCTGAGCATGTTACAAAGACAAAGACTGGGCTACAAAGTAACAGATTAACAAATGTCCAGGGTTTCGCATGCATAAAGCTAGACATCATCTGCATAGTGATGATCATAATGCCACACCAAATGAGCTGAGATGTTTGGGGATTTTGTGATGATATTGGACTGTGGAATCAGATTTGTGTCAATATAATCAAACAAAACTTCTTAAATATCAAACAAATATAAGAATTTGGACCACTCCAGAGACGGCCCTTCAGTTAGCAGCTGCAGCAACGTAAATTCAGCCATTGCAAATCCCAGTGCCAGCGTTCTGATCCCAGACCACCCTAACTCCCCCCCGGATCAGCAAACTTTCTGTTTCATCATTACACAGTTGAGAGGCAGCGCTGCCGCTGGCCACCAGCCCGCTGTGAGCCCCGGCTCTGGGGTTTGTGTTGGATGAATCAGTGGCGTTTCCAGACTTTTTTGACTAGGGTACCCAAGTGGGAAGCTGACTTATGCAGGGGTGGCATAAAGTGTGTGCACATCAGAATAACATTTCTGTTTCCACTACTCATATCTATTTTAACCCTTAGAGACCCACCATAGGTGCATTTTTTTGTCTTTTTGTCGACAATGAAATGGCTATGATAGGGGACTTACATCATCACACATGAATCCATGTGCTGATTGAATCCACAAGAGTCTCAGCTTTCCAGTCACACCAAATGTGTGTAATTCCAAGAAATGTTCAAATACACCATTTTAGAATAGGTGAAAATAACACACTGGTGAGAAAAACAGGATTTTTGCCAGAAACCGCATGAGATTATCATAAAGTGGGCATGTCTGTAAAGGAGAGACTTGTGGGTACCCATAGAACACATTTTCATTCAGATATCTTGAGCCAGACCCTAGAAAAGCCCCTGGGCTGAATTTGATACGTTTTGTTTGAATATATTGACACAAATCTGATTCCATATTGGACACAATAACAACATTATGGAGTGTATTTTGCTCTGACCTCAATATGTGAAAGTTACCCTTATTCCAGTCAAGCCATAATAACATTAAATGAAGTTGGAGTAAATGTTTCTCTTTCCCCTCAGACATGTTGTCCAGCTGTGATCTGGACTGCTTCACAATCTACTTTGTTTCTTCACAAACAGGAAGCAGAGGAAGGAGCTCCATGACCGTCTGAGGCAGAGTCTGAGGAATAAGAGGAACAACAATACCAATACTGGTGTTGGCCCAAACCTGGCAGGCTCAGCCAGAGGACGCCAGATTTCTAACTTGCCTCTTCAAGATTTGCAGCTTATCAACGTATGCTGTTTGTTGGTATCAAATAAAAGGCGACAAAACCTGTTAAACTGGTACATAAATATCAATTGTCAATCTGTTTTCTGCTCCTCTTTTTACAGCAATGTAATGGGACGGCCATGCAGCATGCAGCTGAGAGGGAGACAGAAACAACCTTCTCCACAAGCAAAACTGCTTTATCTGCGCATGAACCCACCACATTCACCCACATCTCGAGCCAAAGGTAAGGGAGAACATTGGCAGTTTGGTAAATTTGTTTCGGTGTAATCAGTCAGAACCTGGTGTAGCTCAGCACCACACACACAAAGCTCGTCATTCCTCTTGTTCCTGGTGCAGTTTCCCCTGCACCACTGTGCAGGACATGTGTGTCTCTGTGGTGGGGACAGCTCAGAATAGGCCAAAACCAACAGAACGTGATCTCTTAACTTTGCAATTATGAGTTTTAGAACTGGTCAACTTATTTGATATTTGATTAATTGAAATAAGGTGACCAGGGCCCTGTACTATGGAGCAGGATTTGGGGTAACTTCAGGGTTAACCCTGGGTTTTCTGTCCTACAACGGTGGCACTCCTAACCTGTATGTTCCAGACAGTCTGGCTTGCTGTGTCAGCAGTATATAGCAGTATATAGCCTCAGTAAAGCAGTACCTCCCCCCTCGTCTGGTTCTCAGAGTCTCTTCTCTGCAGACGGGGTGTGGTGCCGCCCAGAACGACTGTGATTTTTTAAAGAAATACAAACAGGCCAGGGAGTTGTTTCCACAGATACAGATACAGATAACAGGTCAGCCCATATAAAGCACCGCCTCCTGACCAATCAGTTCTCCTGGAAAATGACATCACCATTCATAGAAGAGGAGGGCAGAGGCTACACATGTACATATGAAAGATATTCTTATATCTTGTATGCTGCCAGTACACAGTGGAGTCGTGTGCTGCAGACGTATTATATCATTGTGCTTCTGTATACAGATATCATCCTACGACAGAGACTGACTGAGGAACTAAAAGCAGTTCATTGTTAAACTTATAAGATATGAAAGTAAGCCTACTTACCACTTTGAATTCTTATATTTATCTTTTATTTGACTCGAACCTCATCGGAGTTGCAACTGAAAGAAAAGGCTAACACTAAACATACACACCATGTATAAAAAATGTTATACATCGAAGCAGCACATTAATTTAATGAATACACAAATGTAATTATAGTCAGATCTACTTGCATCACGGGGGCAGTGATATTACAAAAGAAACAAAACTCACAGTCATTTACTGTGTTTTTTTGTTTGAAATTCAGACACACCAGTCAGATATATGTGTGAATGTTTAATGGAAAACCTATATTCCTGAATATACTGTATGATGTCATGTGAGTGGTAAATGTGTGTCAGATATAAAAATAAAAAGAGAGAAATAGAAAATGCTTGTTGCACCCGCCGTGGTGTCCATCGCTTTTGTTTATTATCGTTTTTCTATAATTGTCTGAGCTTCATCTGGATAGTTTTTGTTCTGAGGAAGGCTGTTCTATATTTATAACTGATAATCAGTTGTAAAGACTTTATTGATGGTTTGCTCAAAGGTCGGGGCGCTCTGTGCTGCTGTGTTGTTCCACCGTGTATATGTTGACATGTTAATGCACATTATTTTGTTGGTCTTTAATTGAACAGTTCTATCTTATAACATTATACTTGAATAGTACAATGTATTTAAAGTAACAGTACTTTTACCTACAGTACAGATACATCAAGGTACGACGCCTCGGCCCCGTCGCCAGAATACAATGTTGGCTTTGTACTTTTATTATTTATTTTATTTCATTTTGTTTGCACACATATAAAAATGCATAAAATCTATTTAAAAACAATAGACCTCCCCTCAACTAAAGGACAATAATAAAATAATAAAAAAGAACAAAAACAAAAAGACTAAGCTAACATCATTTAGAAAAATACTGCAAAGAAACAGTTGACAACAATCTAATAAATAAATAACCATGAAGAGCAATACATTGCAGGGGAAAGGAAATAGTAAAATAAAAAATATATATGCACGTAGATAAATAATTTGACATCATGAATTAAATGTAATAACAATTTACCATATCTGCACGATATCTGAGATATGTTTTTGTTTTGTATAAAGGAAGATGATTTACCTGTCTGGTATTATATGAATTAATTTGAGAATTAAACTTAAAGAAGTTACTAAAAGATGATGGGAGAGAAAAAGGCAAAAACATATATTTATATATAAACACACATATCTGATGAATATTTATGTCACAGTGAAAGAATGTTCAGTTTCTGCAGACCACAGATATGTTACATTTGCAGGTTTCATACCTATCATATCAACATTTCTAAAGGATGAATATGTTGGCTCGAGTGAAAACACAACATTTGGGTTTATTGGGTCCACTTATTTAAATATTGTCATGCTCAGTCCTGATTGGCTGAACATACTTGCAGATTTGAAAGGATTTCTATTTGCTGCTTCTATAATTAACTGCTGCATCAGTGACTCAGACTTTGAATTCATGCAGACACAAATCTGACCCACATATATTTCTGTCATGGTCTAGAGGCGTGTGTGAAACCTGTCTCCATGTAAACGCCCCCCCCCTCCCCCTGTCTCTGCAGCTGGAGTAATGACTGGAGCAACAGTGTTGTGTCTGACACCGAGTCTGTCTCGGTGATGTCATTGGCGGAGAATAGTCAGCGTGGCACACAGGGCAGCCGGGGGCGTCTGAACGCCACGGGTGGCAGCAGAGACTAAGTGCTCGTTCAAAGAAGTGCCGAGACACGCCCGACTGCCACAGAGACCTGTACAGGTAACTGGTGATCCACTTAACGTCACAGACAGAAAACCAAGAGCCACAGCTAACTGACAGCAACAGAGACTTTAAGAAGCACACAAACAGCAATTACAGTTAAAGCAGACACTTGATAAATCACCATTAACATCTAAAACCAGATTTTTGTAACTGGTTAAACCTTAACCTTTAGATATAGAGCCCCATAGTCCTTTTAACAGTGTTTCCACTTTATCACAGTAGGGCTGCACGATGTGAGGAAAATATGCGATAACATTGTTAAATATTGCGATAAATAATAACATAAACATATCATATCAGTTCTGCCTGGAAAGAAACTGAAAGGAAGTTATTTTTGACATTTTATTGAACACATTGAACATTGAAAAAAAAAGAAAAGAATGATAGTTCAGGGCTCCACAAGATATAAAGTAGCCAGCCCAAATTTGGTGACCTTCGACACAGTCTAATGCCACTATTCCATCATACACACTGATCTTAATTATTGCATATTTTAAAACTTTTCCTACCCGATTGTAAACATGTAGTGAATTATTGTAAAGGAGAACAAGGCTTCTTGTGTGTTTTAGCCCACACTGTCTGTAAATATTAATATTTAAAACCACACCTATTCCTGACTGATCAGAAGGTTTGTAAATAACAGTCATTACATCTAATTTATTATTTTGTATTTATTTATTGACACCTTCAGTGTAAGATTAATCAACCTTTCAGTGAAAATACACAATATTATTTTAAGGGATAACATGTTTTTAAACACATCTTATCCAGCCTATGTATCTGTTTTAAATTAACTTATTAGTAAAATAGACCTATGCCAAAAATTACTAAAATAACAAAACATGTGAATCATTTGACTCAGATCATGTGAATCTACTGAATCATGAATTAATTAATGTAAATGAAGATAATTAATGAATTAATTAAATTTAAATGTATATAATAAAGTAGCCGGCTGGACTTAAATGAACTCTGATAATTACATTTTAAAGATCAGTTTTCTACAGATACTCTCTTTCAAAAAAATCCCTGAGTCACCCTCTCTTTTGTGATATATCGCAGTCTTTCACAATGTGTTTATTGCGCAAGTTGATATTACGATGACGATAAAAAAACTTTATATTGTGCAGCCCTATATCACAGTCATAAGTATATGATTTCACCTCTTCAGTCCGTCGTCCTTCGATGAATCCATGAGGGCCCCGGTAGAAAAACAGTTTTCCAGCCCGCCTGGCTTGCTCAGTTTGGGGCCACAGTCTTCTCCTGTCTTCTCCTGCCTTCTCCTGCCTTCTCCTGCCTTCTCCTGCCTTCTCCTGTCTTCTCCTGCCTTCTCCTGCCTTCTCCTGCCTTCTCCTGCCTTCTCCAGTCTTCTCCTGCCTTCTCCTACCTTCTCCTGTCTTCTCCTGCCTTCTACTACCTTCTCCTGCCTTCTCCTACCTTCTCCTGTCTTCTCCTGCCTTCTCCTACCTTCTCCTGTCTTCTCCTGCCTTCTCCTACCTTCTCCTGCCTTCTCCTGTCTTCTCCTGCCTTCTCCTGTCTTCTCCAGTCTTCTCCTGTCTTCTCCTGCCTTCTCCTACCTTCTCCTGTCTTCTCCTGCCTTCTCCTGCCTTCTCCTTCCTTTTCCTGCCTTCTTCTGCCTCC
>JAOVVB010204029.1:0-10831 GCA_028570985.1 Heterobranchus longifilis
GTGTGTGTGTGTGTGTGTGTGTGTGTGTGTGTGTGTGTGTGTGTGTGTGTGTGTGTGTGTGTGTGTGTGTGTGTCCGGCTGTCTGCTGAGGCAAAGAAAAGCCGCTGGTTGCTCTATTCTCCGGTAAAGGGCGGATTAACGGATCGGGGTTCAGGGCACAATGCCCAGCTCGAGCACCATAAAGCACCGTAGTTTATCCAATTACCGACTTAACGTCAATCAACTTTGTTACTTATGCAGCGACATCTGAGCTGCTTAAAACACGCCTCTAGTTAAACACAATTTAACACAGCGACACATCATTTCAGTCACGTTAACTATTTACCAACTCCACTCAAGTTCAGCTCGATATAAAGAGTCGCTTTTATCGACATTTTTTAGAAGTCATTACGCTACACACACTGAACGTATCCTGATGTTTACACTATGTTTAAATAGCATCAATATATAACAACAACAGCTATATATTATTTTAACGACGAAAAATAATCAGTAATCACATTTATGTATTATCTTGTATAGCCTAAATATAATTCAGTTTTCTTTTAATTAATTTATAATTATTTTACTTTATTTAAAGGGTGTGGCAGTGTAGCCTGAGGATGAAAATATTATTATTATTATTATTATTATTATTATTATTATTATTATTATTATTATTATTATATTTTTTATTTTTTATTACTCTGTCATCATGGACTATTTTTTCTACGATTTCTGCGTGAAATGTAATAATGTGAATTCTGTGATAGGATAATGACAACAATATGCAATTTATTCTACGTCACATTTGTTGTTAAATTGCAGTAGCCTATAATCTAAAACTAATAGCATAAGTAGGCTAAGTCATGTAGCCATTATTTTGTATTTTATTTTAGGCTATTTTATTTTATTTTTCAAGGCTAAGCTATAGGCTCGCAGATGATCATTGTTACAGCACATACTAGCCTATATCTATCTTAAGCTGCTGGCACTTGAAAAGAGCACAGGTTTGACCCTTTATGGAGAAAAAGAAAGAAACGGCTCGTGAACCTGAGCTCGCGCGAGGCGGATGTATGAACGGAACAGATGCGCCTATGGTCTCGTGCAGCCCGGTCGCATCTTTGAGCGCGTTAAAGAGATTTTCATGCTGAACAAAAGCAGCTGCCACACCTTTCTCCCGTCACTAAGCTAATTCATGCAAGACCTCTGCGTTTTGTATATTGATTTTATAATCACTTTAGCTTCGGAATAGAAGAAAAGAAACAGAGCAGGAGCTGGTTAAGAAAGAACTACAACAAGCTCCTTTTCTCCCCGTGTATTTTAATCAGGGTTCTGCGTGGGCCAGGCCTCGAGGCTCGCACGGGGGATTAAGTGTTTTCTGAATAAAAAGCGCGTGTTCTCCTTTCTTGATGACATTGTTGATAGCACGCGAGTCTGATCTGGACCAAAATGGCGTCGGTAACAGGTTTCCAGGCCCATATGTATGATGTGTATATACAGAGGGATCCCAACAGGTTGGTGGCTGCAACAAACTCTGGACACTTTCGCTCATTTCTCAGTCTGGACGAGTTGTGCTGTCCTCGCTTATAGCCTGAAGCATTTCAAATTAAGCTCGTTTCTGGTCGAGCCGTGAGCTGCATCCTTTATTTTTCTGTGCCCTCAATTTTACTCAAAGCCTGCTAAGTGACGTATAGGCTACACTTTCTAACAAAAAGGCTGCCACCACTAGAATATTGTTCAAAGGGCGTGCAGCAGGGCCAGTGTTTAGAAGCTATATAGGTGAAATGTGGAAGCTCTTATTGCCACACCTAAATTATCTATATGCACTGGTGGTTCCCAACCTGTGGGTCGGGGCCACCCACAGGGGTCACAAGATACACCTGAGGGGGTCACAAGATTATACAATCTGTAGGGGGGAAAAACTATTCTGCTACTACAAAAAAGTTTATTCTTTTACTTTCCTAATGTTTTTTGTAAAATGCATACTTTAATGCCTTAAGGCATTTCTAAAAAAAAAAAAATTCAACTTCATGAGGTAAATCATTCATATGAAATTAAACACATGACAAGTCAAAATCACTGTTTTAAAAGTGGACATGAGCTAAATAGTAAGGAACCACTGATCTATGGGATTTACAGGATGTTGCCTATTAGTAACCCAATGCAGGCTATGGGACACTCTAGATGCAACAGTGCTATATTAAAGTTCAAGGTTTTTATTTATTATATGCACAACAATTGCATGGCAATGAAAATCTTAGGTGTCAGGCTCCCTCCAACAATGCTAATTAAATATGTAGCCCATACGAAAGAAAAGGAAGATCACACAAGCTAAATGCATCACCTATGTTTAATTATGCCATTTTCTTTATTCTGAAATTGCATCCATTATATGCTCTTAGTTTCCTTTAGGTAGGCCTATACGATTTCTTTCAGGGCAGAGTGTTTTCTGTGTCCTGGGAAATAAATGGATGCCCATAAAGCATCACAGACAGCTCCCAAGAAAAACGAAAGAAACGTCATTAATTCCAGGTGTTCCTGCATGAAGCCTGACAGCTGAGTAAACTGTGCTCTGGCAGTGTGTGTAAAAAAAAAAAAAAAGTGGGTGAAATGATTTCACCTGCCTGCTCGTGCTAATGAGCGCGTGTCTCCGCAGGGCTCCGTGGAAGCGCAGTGTGGGCTCGTGCTGAACGGCCAAGGGGGCGTCATCCGGAGAGGTAAGGCCCCGTTTATTCTCTCTATTGTTGCACCGGAGGCCGTGAACACTCACGGCTCGACACGACAAGACAGCGAGCAGACAGACAAACAGGCGGAACACTCCTCTCTTGTCTGCTGTCAACACCTTACAACAGCAGCGGCCCCGTTTTCTCGCCTATTTAAACACTAACACACTCTGCACGCTGCTTCCCATTGCCACTGTGAGATGGACTGTCACTCAACACAGCCACTCTAAACATTGTCTTTGACTTATTTCCAGGAAATTAAAATGTCAACAAAGTCATGAATTAATATGGCACTGATTTGATACCATAGATGTGCATTTGACATGTTATAGCCTGTCACACAATACGTTACAACACGACACTTCCTGTTTGAAGTCAAACCTGTAGGCTACATTTTAACAGCGCAGACTGACGGCTCGCCTTTGTTTTCATTAAATAAACACAGTGTTTTAATGTAATATTCATGCTTATTTTAAGATCATAAATTCACCATAATCCCCAAACATTGCTGGTAGTGATCTCATCTCGCACCTGTGATACAATTAAATTGGAAAACACGGATACTATTAGGCTACAAGGAATTTGTACTACAACTTAAAAAAAAAAAATTAAAACCACAATTTTGCAGAATCAAAAAATAAATATAAAAAAATAGGACCATATCGTCTAAAAGGACGTGAGGCTTAATTTAACAAACTAAACGTCTTCAAATTAAATTATATGTCTATAATTTAAATGAATAAATCCAATTATGTTCGATATGCTTCATGTATTATAAAAAATACTTGGCAATCTAGGATATAATTTTCACTTAGCTGCTCAGTGTTACCACGCATTTGATCGCTTCTGGGCAAATTTAATTTTCTTATTTTTCTCTTGTGTATTTATCTGTGGGCTGAAATGTAAACCACAGGAATAGACTATGTTTCTCGAGTGCAGTATTTGTTATTTATTGTATCCTTTGTACCTGTATGTTTAATCAGAGAATTAAAGGCCCTGTATCAGGCTGACTCTTCTGGGGGAAGATGTGGATATATTAACACATTGCACTCATTTTCCTCACGAATCTGGGTTTTTAAACACGCTGTGGCTCTGCTTTAGGTCCATGCAAGCCTGTTTTTTTTTAGTCAGGACTATGTGTAGTTTTTCCACACAGAGAGGAAGGCTGTGTCTCGGGTTTAATTTTTCATCAGCTCTTGCCTAGGTGTTGGGGCTTTTCTCTCGGATTGACGCGGGAATCCCTCCGCTATCACTTTCGGTTAATGGTGCGCCGTATTTGGCCCTGAGCTCAGCCGCTGCAACCATCACAACCAATAATCTTTGCTTTACCTCCCGCTCCCGTATCGATAGCTTCTCTCGCCTCGGGCGGACGCTTTGATATGCTAATGCCGAGCGGGGCCCCGGATTCAGCCGAGATCATATTAATGTTGTTCTTTCTGACTGCGGCTTTGGCGGCATGAATATTCACATAACCTTTTTCAAAAGAAAATCACTCAAGAAACGCGGATCCTACTTAGGAGGAGTCGTCTGTGTTTTTAATCACCCTGCTATCCCTTTTCCAGTTCAGCTCTATAACAGCAGCCGCGCAGATCAAGCTGATCTGTCAGGCGCGCGCGCCCGCCACTACAGCCCGTGCACGCGCCTCTCTCTCTATTCTGTCAAGACATTGGCGGGCTTTTATTGGCGCTATAAACATTGTTGTTAAAATATGAGGAGAATGACATTTGGCCCGTGTCTCTTTTTCTTTAATTTTCGTGGCAAACTCGTAAAAGGCGCTTGATTCCGCGTGTGATCCCGCCCGCCGCTCGCGCCGCAGCCCGAGGCTACTCTCCGTTGCTTAAATACCGTTATCGCCTCTGGGCCCGCGCGCTCCACTGACTGCACTACCGGCAATAGCTCTTTTCGATTGCCCTTGGCAACATAAAATACAAACTACTTTGAATCAAAACATTTTTAGGGGAATTAATATGATGTGAACCCGCGGCTTTCAGAGACGCGCGCCCCTGTCAGAGCGCGTGAGTCTGACAGACAGGTCTGCCGGGTTTGTGTCACACATAGACACAGACGAGCCGGACTTCACACGCGCACACCACCCACGCACACACACATACACACACACAGAGAGGAGTTCAAGCTTAACCAATAGTATCAATCGATTTCCCTCGACCTGCCATCGTCCATTTTTGACAGCCTGAGTGAAATACACAGTCCCATACTGCCTCTACAAAGTGCTGCCCGCTGGAGTACAACAGGCTTTTGTTACCACACCGTTATGATGTCACAGTTGTGCTGTGGGCGCGAGCCGCTGTCCATGCTGCTGCACCTGGCTGACATGTTTTTGAAGCTGCAGGTCGAACTGTCTTTCCAGAGAAATGCTACGAAACTAGCACATTTCTGCTGATTGTGAATAATAGATTCTCAGAGCAAAAATATAGGTTGCTCACATATAAGGCTTAGTCGGTGGCCAAATTGTCCACATTGGCCCGGAAAGATTGGCGTGTGCAGCCAATCCTCGCCTGCAGCGTTGTTCTACTCGGCCTAAATGGCATCCTTTTCTTCATGCCATCATATCCAGCACGGCCTAATAACAAAGCGACACACCCTGCTGTTAGATTTGATAATGAGGCAGATGAATAATAGAATATAGCCTACAGTACATCAGACAGAAACCTTGCGTTTCAGCTGCTTGGGACGTTAGTTCAAGTGAAAGTTTAATAATAATAGGCCTACTCAGAGCAGTCGATATATTCCAGGAGGATCCAGTAACACTGATTCAGATGCAATTAATAATGTGAAAGAGCCTTCACTATATCACAAGCACAATCATTTATTCACACATGCAGGAGCCTCAGGTACACAATGTTGGTGCAATTGGGTGGAAGGTGATTAAAGGAAGATTACAGCAGATATTTCTTATATACAGACAAATATTGAGCTGAAACAGAAATATAAATATATGTACATAAAAAAAATGTAATATTTAACTAGTGGAAAGGAGTCTGATGAAGTGCTGAGCAAAACACATTGATCTCCCCAGATTGGATATACTTGATCCTACAGTATGTGTTTTTATGGACTGACTGTGCATTTACTATCACAATCTTTTCTGGTTTAAGTTTTGATTAAAATACTATTTAAAGATGTGTTATGTTTACAGCTGTGAAGAGTGTACTAGGATGAGACCCAGCCAGATTTCCAGTGAAAAATGTGCATCTTTAAGTTTTTGTGTTCTTTAATGGTTTAAAAACATTCTGCTACTTCTTAAGATGCATACACCATTTTAAAATCCATTGGATTATCTGAAAAAATGTATTGTCACAACGCTGAAAATGGGGTTGTCATGAAAAGGTGACATTTTCGAGGTGCATGGTTTTCATGTGTAAAGATCAAAATAGGCCGCATCCTTAATTCGTGTTAAGGTATTAAGGCAGGTATTTGAGGCAGAGTAAACAGAAATGTGGATTAGCATACTATATGTGTCAAAAGAAAGGTAGTTGATATTAAAAAAAAAAAAGTTTAATAAATTATTTTGATGTTATAACACACATAGAATGTATTTACAGTTCGTGATGAGCATTTTTCCTGTACAGACTGGAAAGACTTCCTATTTGCTTTTCTCAGATATAGTTGTTTTATATAACTTGTATGTCCTGATACGGGTGATTCTTACACACAGACATCATGCAAAGCTTGTAAGCAACCTCAGGGTTGAGGATACATTTATACTTTTATGCATCAGTTCTTTTTCGGAATAAAATGTACATATTTTCTATGAGTCAAGGCTTTTCAAGGTCTAAATTGATTTTTATTGGATACATTCCGTACAGACCTGAAAGGACCTACACTAAAAAATAAAGAAAAAAGGCTCTTGCATCCTCTCATTACTTAGAGAATTCAATACAAAATAAGATATCCTTCAAACTAAGGGAAGCCCCATAATATTTGTCACTGCTTTGGGCTTCACACAGTGTTCATATAGCATGCATTATTATTATTATTATTATTATTATTATTATTATTATTATTATTATTATTATCTCTACAGAACTTGAGAATATCTTCCTTGTTTTGTTGACACTTTAATGATCAGTATCTAGTCATAATCAATATGAAGAAATATCTGGATGATAGCCTAACTGCTGTTGATTGTATATGTGGAGGCAGTTAGTTAGTATGTTGACAGAAGTTTGATGTGTGCATGTTGAAATGCAAACATCCAGAATACCTGGATCTTGGTTCTGATATACATTTAAATCTGTTTTACTGATGAGTGCAGAGGTTTTCATGGCATACTGCAACTAAATATTAAACCCAATGATAAACCTACTTGCACATTCTTTCCCTGAAATATTCAAGCTTGTGTCTACATAGGGGCTTTCCCAAAATAGCACAAAGGTTTGCTGTATTATAATCTGTGCACTGTTAAAACAAACAACAGGCATCAATACACACTAAAATGTGCCAAAGGGTGGGTCAGCATTCCTGTTAAATGCTGTTTTTGATCATTAGACCCTGCAGTAGCACACAAAGTACAAATGGTGCTGCATGTGGCACCTAAGCATAGATCATTTTGCCATTAAGTTACAAAAAGCGTAAGCAGCATTAGGATTGCTCCACAGTTCTTTGTTTAATGGTTCCACTTGTTGTGCTGCATTATTTCAGCTTCATGTTGGTTTATCTGTTGACATGTCGTTAGAGAAATACTTTTGCCAATTATGTATTCACTCTCATATCAGCTGAAACACAGTAGTGTTTGTTTGTTCAAATAACACACAGCCTGTTATTTTGTACAGCGCCATGTCAGCCCTCACCAAAGCAAACCAAAGTGACCGGGAACAGGTAATTTACTGTTCCATGCAACGCTTCTTAACCATTTAAAAACCCATTGGATTATGTGGAAAAAAACCCCTGAAAACAGGGCTGTTTTTCTTAGTTCAAGAAAAGGTGACATTTTTGGAGATACATGATTTTTATAGGACAGCGACGAAGATCAAAATACACTGCATCTTTAATTTGTGAAGTGACAAATTTAAGGTAGTTCGTGTAAAAATATCAAATTAATACAAGACAACATTAACCAGTGTTTCAACTGATGGTGAGCGCACAACAACAGCCATTTACATTTTTTGACCAACTATCCCTTTAACTGCCCTTAGTGGTACTGCTGCCCCCCCCCACATGCTCAACATAGTTGTAACGAGTGTGTTGTGTTTGTGTGCAGGAGGGACATGTGTGGTGAATCCTACAGATCTGTTCTGCTCGGTACCGGGCCGACTGTCGCTGCTCAGCTCCACCTCCAAATACAAAGTGACCATCGCCGAGGTGAAAAGAAGACTGTCCCCACCAGAGTGCCTCAACGCCTCCCTACTGGGCGGCATCCTGCGCAGGTCAGTACGAACACACGCAGGGCCGGAAATCTGACCGTACCCCGGTGCAGAACAAGGCTTCGTTAATTGAGAGTGTAAAGATTTGTTGACTTAGTCCTTTACTTCTTTTAGTACTGCTGGCATTTGAAGTGGGGGGGTTTGAGGGTCAAACACTTAATTTCCTGCATTCTGGTGAATTTTTATGCCTCAATTTATGGTGAAATTGTCTTTATTTTTGTCAAATCAAAAGCTACTTTCATGTTTTTATATGACAAACGCACATTCTAAATATCGAGAGGGACATGTGCAATACAACACGAGATCTCGCCTCGTAATTGTAGACAAAGTCATGACAAATGTGGATTTACTGCAGAGCTGCTCTTTTGGATTGTATTAGATTATCAAAATGTTTCTGTTATTCTGTCCACGCCCTCTGTATCAGCGAATAAAATAATATTGAAGTAAAGAGTGTGACAGAGAGGGGTTTTAAAAGTGAAAACCCTGTTTTTTTTAAAGCGTAACTCTGGCTGCAGAACATTGGAGAGAGCTGCCTGAGTCTTTATAGCCCTCAGATGAAACAGAGGATATACAGTAGCGCCCACAAAGACTATTGTAGGCGAACGAGGGCCGGGGCTGCACGCGCCGCCATGCCCAGGGAGCCAGAGGGAGGCGAGACCAGGCCAAGGCATGCCAGGATCAGAGGAACCAGAGGAAAGCAAGAGTTGCCAGCGCTGTATTATTGATGAGACGGAGAGAAAGGGAAGGGGGGGGGGGGAGAGGAGAGAGAATATGGCTGGGCCTACAAGATGAGGCATCAAAAAAGTTAAAAAAAAAAAAAAAATTAAAAAAGCATGTGCAAATAGAGGTGTTGATCCTTGATCCTCATCTCTGGAGTAGAATAAATCGCATCAACAATTCTGAAATTATTCTAACAGATGAGAACACGAAGTGTGTTTTCACATCAGAACCAAAATCACTATCAATCAGTTAAGTGAAACTGTGCACATGCCTCTGTTTGGACACTGTTACAGAATGATAGAAAACCCTCAGTAACTTCAATCAAAATATCCCAAAAGGATCTTTTGGGAGTTTTATCGGATAGGAAATAAGCACGTATGGTTTTAAAATTTCACATACAAAGATAAAGAAATGACAGGGACCATTGTTCCTCTGTTTTCCAAAATAGAACTTCTCACTTTGGGTATAGAAAGAGACTAAAAGCTCAAACAATGACAGAGGAAACTCAAGGGGACATGCAACCATATCTACGTGTAAAGAAAGCATATTTAATATAAAACGACGAGTTGACATGTTTTAATTCCATACTCTTTGATTTTATGCTTAATTTCATGCCTTTGTCAAATCAAAGTAGATCTATATTTCTTCCATCATTACTTTCAAGACTTAATTAAACACACACGGTTTTGTAGAATAAGGAGGCCAGATGATTTTATTATTTTGGTTCAATTTGTATGAAAAATGATCAGGTAATCAATGATGATGATATGTGATCAAGATTTTTGTGTCTTATAAGATGTTATAGTGTGATGTAGGGATGGGACGATATCCGATTTTATATGATCATGGTGAAGTTCCATTATCGGAATAATCAGAATATTAATTTGGCCAAAGCCCATTAAAAGTATGTGTCCTATCTGTGATGCAATAAAAATGTGTTTAACTATATGTAAGGTAAAGTGCGTTCCAGTGCGTTTTAGTGCCATTTTAAGAGTTTTAAGCTTATTTTGATGATTATCTGGATAATATTGTGAATTGCAATTATCTTGGCCAGAATAATCATGACATGAAATTTTCATATTGTCCCATTACTCGTGTGATGATGTGGAATATGCGATATAAAAAGTTACTTTACTTTTCCACAGAGCGAAGTCTAAGAACGGAGGCCGGTGTCTTCGTGAGAAATTAGACCGTCTAGGCCTCAACCTGCCGGCAGGACGGAGGAAAGCTGCCAACGTCACACTGCTCACCTCCCTGGTAGAAGGTTAGGGACCTTTATCTAAAATACTTTCCGATAAACATCCATCATATTTTAGTTATACCCTCAGATATATTCCAGTTTTCATATTTGATCCTTTTAGTGTTTATTTCATCA
The DNA here is from genome assembly GCA_028570985.1 of Heterobranchus longifilis. Lineage (NCBI taxonomy): Eukaryota > Metazoa > Chordata > Actinopteri > Siluriformes > Clariidae > Heterobranchus > Heterobranchus longifilis. The sequence goes on from JAOVVB010204029.1 coordinate 10,185, forward strand.
GTGTTTTTCCTGGTTTCGCGCTCAGGTGAGGCGCTCCACCTGGCGAGGGACTTCGGTTACACCTGCGAGACAGAGTTTCCCAGTAAGGCAGTGGGGGAACATTTGGCGAGGCAGCACAGTGAGCCGAAAGAAACCAGCGCACGCAAGAAAATGGTCCTGGCTACAAAGTGAGAATACAAACACACACACATTCATACACACCTGTATGAAATAGCAGACACACTGAAACAGTTTAGAGCTGTTTTGTAACTTCTCGGCAAGATACAGTATGTTTTATTCTGAAATTCTCCTTATGTCAATATTTTCATATCTTTAAAAGGTCAAAAAGTCCAGATTTATGTTAGTGTTTGTCAACAAGTCTATAGGTTGAGGTGAAAATCACGATCAATTCCGGAGTTGCAACAGGGTCAAGAAAATTGATCATTTCAAAACCAATTTTTCTTAGAAAATAAGGTGTAAAAGGAATACTTCACCTTCAAAATGACCATTTGTACATCAATTACTCACCCCATGTTACCTTGAATTTGTGAAGAAAACTTTGTTTTTTCTTGCATGTCTCCACGGTGAACGGAGAATCCAAAAACTGAGGAAATTCTTGATGTATTGAAGTAATAGGGGGCCATGTTTAACAACAGCAAAACAATAAC
>JAOVVB010204040.1:0-10831 GCA_028570985.1 Heterobranchus longifilis
GGGGGGGGAGGGGGGGGAGGGGGAGGGGGAGGAGGAGGAGGAGGAGGAGGAGGAGGAGCATCCCTTAGCATTGCAACTGAGATTTCTTCTTTATTCATTCACAAGCAATATTCGAGTATGGGTCCAATCTAAATACCCTGCAAAACATTGAAAGAAATTCAAGTGTACAATAGTTAACGATAATCAAGTTTGCTACTAGTTAGCAAAAACCTAAACATGCTTACTGTAGGCAGGTTAGTTGAATGTGAGCCCTGATTTAACACGCAGAGGTTCTGTAGCATTTCCATTAGAACAAGTTAGAAAAGCACAATTTGCTCAACACGGTCGCTCAGTGTACAATCACTTTTGATCATAGATTGTAAATAGTATTTCAAGATGTCCTAAGTACATATCTTTGTGTATACATAAGTGTATATAAGACGTATAATAACCAGAGACTATTTGTGAGGTAAAGTTATTCATATTTTCTCTATCTCCGATATAGATTACCTGTATTTTCATCCTGTTTGTCCAAAAGGCTTTTTTCCTCCGTGTGTATGTCCGATACTTGACTTGGTTTGTGACTCTTCTAGCTATTTCAAAGAAAACGTGTTTCAGGGACTGGCTTTAAAGAAATTTGACAGATTTCACCTCGAAAATACTTCCGAGTCTCGCTCCGGGACTCGGGTGTTTGGATTTTAAACGAATATGCAAAGCCATTTTGACTCTGAAGCCCTGTGTGTTTTTTGTGCACAAGTGAATACTTGACGGTATGTGCCGATGTGTACCTTAGTGTGTTTGTAACTGTGATGCCTTAGTATAAATTTGCCAGTATTGTCTAGTTTTCCTCCAAAAGGGGAGGTTGTGCACTTTAGAGTATACACATGACCTAATAACGTGCAATGTCCGATGGTTGTTCATAAGTTGATGTTTAAAAAAAAAAAAGACTCTAAAATGTAACTTAAGCTCTTTGGTCTGAATGTGAAGGAATCAAGGGTCCGTTGGAAATGAAAGCATTTCTTTCTTTTTTTGCAGTTTGTACATATTCTAAAAGTTTTACATCCCAACAGAGAAGTACGGAAGCCCAGAGAGGCAAGTCAGATTATTATTATTTGTTTTCTGATGGTACATTTTCTAAATCTGATCTAAATTATTTTCTCTCCTGTGTTTATGACTTAAGAACAGGTGAAAAGTAGTTTTGCCAGAATACTTTTTCTTTCTTTTTTTCATCTGTGAAAATAGGAGTTTTGAGAGGTGAATTTTCTTTGTAAGTATTATTTGTATTTGTATCACATTCTTTGTCAGTTTTGTTGTTGTAATATTAATTTTGGCCACAAGAGGGCACCCAAATAGAATGACAGTACAATGGAAAACTGTTTGCCGTGATCGTTTGGCTATTATAAAAGAAAATGGCGATGGTTGTTAGTTGTTATGGAGACAACACACATCAGTGTGTCGCAGACTACTTTGCAGGTAGGAGATCGGACGGAGCTCCGGAGAGCGGAGACGGACAGCTGGCTAGCGTCCGTCTCTGCAGCATAGGGACCTTTTCTTTTTAAAGTTACTGTGTTGCAGTGTTTGTATGTGAATGACATCCGCTGACAGGAAGTAAACATGGACTCAAACTGTTTCCTAGCAATGCAATTCTAGTGATACTGTCCATTCAGAACAGTAGTAGTAGTGGTAGTCGTCTGAGGTAGTGGTGCACTCTTGTGGATGAAATGAGTATTACAACAACAAACTGAGCAAAAAATGAGCCTGACAAAAAAAAAAAAAAAATTCTCTGATGGTAAAAAAAAAAGATCCTGACAAAAAAAAATCAATCGCCAAAACTTTTTCCCACCTGTTTTCACGGGTGAAAAGAAAAGCAACTTTTTTTTTTTCATCTGTTCTTAGTCATAAACACAGAAGAGAAAACGATTGAGATCAGAAAATGGATCACCAGAAAAAAAAATTGCGCTTTCCTCTCAGGGTTTTCATGGATTACCCTCAAATTTATCATACTTTTTAGATTTATTCATCCTAACTCTGTTCCCAGATAAAAATTGGCGTACACACCGTGACACAGACAACATCAGATTTATTACTGCGACACATGCATCTGAAAGCCAGACATTTTCTTCTCTTGCTGCTGCTGCTGACTTGCTTCCTTTGCACGTGCATGCGATGCCTTGCCTATCCAGCTTGTTTGATATCTCCTATATATCTATTTCTATATATATATACATATATACATATATACAGTATGTGTAGCTCCTGTAATTAGCTTTAGTGTCCGATGTATAGCTTTAGCCTGTAGATTAGTGCACTGTCGCTCTAGCCTTTACATGTGATTCTCGGTGTCTTGGGCTTCCTGTAAAGTTTCTCCGTGCCGCCAAGCATGCTAACCTTCGCCTAGCATTGTAATCCTCGCCGCGCTTGATCTGACTATCTCTATCCTCTGTCTTTCTTCTTCTTCTGCTTGAAGACTGTCGCTGCTCAGAACGTAGAGTATTATATCTATATGTGTAGTCCCTCAGCATGTCTCTCTGAACGCTCTTCTCTGCTCTGCACCTGTACCAACTTTTCTCTCTTTCTCTTCTGCTTTGCCCTCTGGTAGCAGTGTATCCTCGCGCTTTCCTCTTAACGTTTCCCGGGCTGCCCGCTGTCGTTCTGTCTGTTTGTCTGAGACGGTGTGTTGACTCGTGTCATGGTGCCATAACGTCACTGTTTTCTGATTTTGTTTGGCCCTTGACTCTATGGGATGTATGAGAAACAGAATCAATAGGATTTCGACTTGATTGTCCAAAAAACTTGTCCAATGCAAGAGTTTATTAGCCTTTAACACGGAAGTATAGAAAATAATATATACCCTGGTTTCTTGCTTACAGGAAATATTGTTTGTTTATGAGAACAATTAAAATCCTTAGTACTCAGAGTGCAGTTCACTTTCACTAAATATGGTACGATTTTGAATCATATATTCTGCAAACTGCCGTGCTAGCTTCTCTCAAACATTCATTTGTCCTGAACTATATGTTACTATTGGGAAAATAGAAATAAATATTGTCAAAACAAACATTATTGGAATCTTTCTCTTCTATTTTGTATCATTTCCAAAGCTAACTTTGTTGTGCTTCATACTTTAGGTGAAAATCTCAGTGTTACGTGAACACAAGAGTTTAATTTGTTACATAAACTGCTGAGAAAGTCCTTGAACAGGAAAGTGGGACATGACAAGTGGCACTCTGACAGCACTACAAGGTAAGGATGTATCTGCGGTGTCAGTACAGAATGTTGATGTCATCTTTTTCTGATCTCTCAAAAGTCAAATTATAAATTGATACGAGTCACAAAGCAGCACATCAGCAGAGAGAGTTTGTAATCATTGTACAAGTACAATAACCTTTGAAAAGTAGTATATTCATGGTATCTTTAGGAGGTTTATAATGTTTGTTGTGACCCAGGATCATTTTGTGTTAATGTGTTTTGATATCTGTGAATTACAAGAGATTTTCTGTAAGTAGAATATTCGTAGAAAAGCCATTTGGCAAGTGTGTGTAGTGTTGTGTTTTAAAGCTAGAAAGTCTATCTATCTATCTATCTATCTATCTATCTATCTATTGTTTTTTGTTGGGGAAATTTAAGCTTTTGATTAGTGAACTTTTGTGCATGTCTCGTCTCTGAAGCTTTAAATAAACTGATACCTGCTAAACTGCTAAACTAATAAGTCTAGGTTCCCCTAAAAATATTACCTTAAACAAAAATACTGACTGTGCACTATGTATAATATAGGAAGCAAGCAATCAGTTATTTAGATTGCATATTTAATTTCAGGGGAAATAACAATGTGTATTAAATATACAATGCATGCAGAGATATGAACAAGATTAAAACAAAACAAAACAAAAACATTTCTAATCAAACATGCATATATGTTATCATTCCAATATCAATAAACGCAGTAGATTTGAACACTTCTCTCACACAAAATATCACAATAATAATGATAATCACAATATAATCACAGTTTTGTACCTCTCGAGCCACTCCAGTGAATAATGTGTTTTTTGTTTTGTGAGCATCTGTTAGGTTACTGACGTCTCTAGATGGCACTGCTGCCTCACAGTTTAGTCATGACAGAGCAGCAGAGTGCATTTTTACCTTTGCATGCACTGCACATTTTTTGGCAAATAAAAATTATTTTCTGTAATTGTCTCAATGAGCTGTTATTTTTCATTTTCCTCTCAATCATTTCTGATTGCAACATCCTTTTATGTCCAAACAAAAGAAGAAAGACATCCCAAACATATGTGAAAGGTTCCCAGATGGTTTACCTCATCTTCCTCTCATACACAGACGCACACACTGGAAAAAAGAAGAACATACCACATGGCAATAATCGAAAGACTCCCAACCACACAGGGAATCACCCTATTTGTTTATTTAAAGGCCCAGATAAGAACATGAGATATACAGTGTGTTTTAAACAAAACATCTGCGCTGCACACTCCGCTGGCTCTGAATGAAGGCGCTGTTTTAACATTACAGATATGTAATCACTCCATTAACTGTTTCCACACAGCAGTGTGAAAGTATTTCTCAATACCTTTGTGCACACATTTCCCAATTTTACATCGAGTATCCAAAATGGATAGGTTGTATCTGCAATTAAATGCAATCTTCCCATTAACATTTTGTAATATTATAAGAATGTGGTCTGGGGTTTCACCAACAGTTAGAGGATTTATCTTTTGAGGATAATATGATCACAGATCCAGGCTGCTAGCTCTGTTTCTTCTTTTAAATCCCTCTTAAAAATGCACTGTTTCAGAATTACTTTCTCCTGAATCAGTTGTTCTTCTGTTTTACTTTACTTGTTTTTATTGTGTTTTAGTCATTTACATTTATTTTGTTTTTATGTCTTTGTAAAGCATTTTGTAGCCTAACTTGTACTTGTAAATGTATTTATTTATTTATTTATTTAAAAGCAGTTTGCATGTATATGCATGGGTTTGCATCATAGGTTTTAATGCTCTTGTTGCACATCAGTCAAACAGTGCCACCCACCGGTCAGCCGTCGTAAGTGCAACAACACAAACCTCTCAAAACCAAGATGGCCGACGGACGGCCATGCAGAAACCAGAAACGCTGAGCAGCTCAGGATTATCTTGTCAATCCTGCTGTAGTAGGAGACCTTTGCAGGTAAATAACATTTAATAACGTCAAGCAACAACTAAGGAGAAACACAGGTGTTAAAATGTCCAAGCATTGACTTTATATTGGGAGTAAATTACGATTTGTCACCTGTCATGCATCCCTTGCTATACTTTAATACAATGCATCGCCAACATTAGTCTGCTGCAGAGATACTCCACTTGCTTTGCCCCGGGCCAGTTAATAAACAAACATTAATAATATTTATCAAATAAAATGAACAAAATTGAAAATGCAATTAATTTGGCACAGGTAGCCTGTTGCACTAAGCCTGCATTTCAAGTCTGCATTTAATTAGAGCTGGAAGGATGAGTTGATCCAGAAAAAACAACTATTCATCAACTATTTTGATAATCGATTAATCATTAAAGTAATTTTTTCATGCAAAAATATCAGAAATTGCTTTTTTCATTTACTGCTTTTCTATATCTTTGAGGTTTGGACAAAATAAGTTAAATATGTGAATATTAATATGTGAATTAGTTTAACAGCATTTATATAGTTCTCAGAAAAGATATCATTTTATTAATTAGTTTGTTGAATACATATTTCATCAGTTGAAAACTCAAGTGCATATGTGAAAAGTCCCTAAAATTAAGTTAAAAAAAAAAGAAAAAAAGTCATGCCTAATGAGGAATAAAAATGTGTAGGGGGGGAATAAATCCTGACGGAGGTTGTCATAAATCATGCATGAAATAGATTAAATAGATAAATGAGATTTTATAATAAAATAGATTTGAAAAACATGTCCAAGTAAAATGTAATTCTTATCTCATTGGTAGATGTCAACATTTTTCTGGACTGAAGTCTTGGATGGACTGACCAACATCAGGTCCCGCTGCTAACAACATTTAAGGTAAGTAAATTGCAACAAGTCCTCCAAACAACACAACCACATAGGTCTATTGTTCCTACACTCTAACCACACCTCCTCATACCTACACGTAACGATCGTAATTTGACATTGTTATCGATGTGAAATGATGGTGAGGTTTAGGCAAACTATTTGGTTAGTTTTAGGAAAAGATCATGGTTTAGGTTAAAATCAGTTCAGTTATTACGTTACTTTACTTCCGTATATGTAAGTATATTATAATTACGCACGTGGCGTAGAATGTGACTTAGTTCCGTTAGTTACATAAAGTTAAAATAACTCAACGTTGACTTTTATTTTCAAACGGGACACGAACACCGGTCCTCTGGGTCAAAGTGTGTTTGTTTGACCCATCCACCAACAGACTTTCTCAGTTTTAATACTACATTACATGACTTCCTGTTTTGCTCCCGTCATAATTACTACGGCCACTAGAGGGCCTCACCTAACAATAAATGTAAATATGAGTCGTAATGAGCTGCTTGTACAAACGACCCACGTTGTTGTTTTTCGGGGGGAAATGAATGGACAAAGCCTCAGACGCACATCATCGTTACCTGCTCTCCTCGCTGGGGAGTTTTCTGATCCACTCTTCTTGCCGCAGAGTCACACAGACACAAAATGACTTGTCATCTCATCCTGCATTAATCATCATCAAGGAATTACCTATGTGTACTCTTGACATCACATTTTGGATTCTGTTGGTGTCATGAGACCAAATTAATTTCAATCAACGTCGACACGCTGCCTCTGCAGACTCTGTTATCTTCCCAACAGGAAACACGGAGAGTGTAAACATCTTCATCACCGCCTTTAAAAATCTACTCAAAGAATAATAAGAATAACGACTGAATGACCAGGTCTGACATTTCTCAGAGTTTCACGCTGCAAGCTTCCTTCCTTCCTCTCCGTGATCAGACACGGTCCCACATGAGCCGTTTATCACCAGCATCACCTGGACGATATCTGCTCCGTGTTTGCAGCATGTGGAGCACATCACAGGCCCGACGCTCTAATCCTACATGTGATTACACAAAAGAAGAGACGAGCCGCTCCGTCCAAACACGCGGGTTGCAGATAGGAGAAATGTAGCAAACGTGCCGTAAAGTTTAAGCCGGAGAAGTTACTCTTTTCTCAAACTTTGCTGTGATTTATGAGCAAAACCAACAGATGGTAAAGTCAGGGTGGCTGGCGGAGAGAGAGGCTTACCAAAGCATTTTGACAGAAAGGCCAAAAGGATTCTCATGCTTCTATAAACGACTGAAGTCTTTCCTGAAAACAGACCGTGTGTGTGTGTGTGTGTGTGTGTGTGGGGCGGCTAAAGCAAGCCAGATGTTGGTGTCTGCAGGAATTGGTGGCGTTCACCTCACAGTCTTTGCTGCCTGAACTCTGCCTCTGCCCCTAATGTCAGCCCAGGAGCTGGTAGGTCATCCGTTAGTGTTTGGTTTCACTCTGACACTCCAGCACATGAAAGCCCGGTCACCTCAGGGGAGAGGCCGCATGCTTGGTTGACAGCAGAAAAAAGATGCAAAGACACATTTGTTTTTCTCTCCACATGTTGTGTTATTTATCAGCTGTCCAGACGGCAGTTTGCCACTAAACTGGATTTGTTGGTTTGGAGGTCAACAGACGTTGGAGTTTAAAGCTGCTCTAATCATTATTTTAAAATTAACAATGGAACAAATGACTACATGTAACGTGAAAGGGGGTCGCTTGTAGTGACAAATCCACAGAGATTTTTAACTGTCGATCTCGCAGTTGCCCTGAACTCTACAAAGCGTTTCAGTGTGTTCCAGCTCACTGTTTTGGTTTTATGACCCATAACTTTACTGTTTTGATTAATTATCTCCGCTGCCATGAGCTGTTTTCTCATATGGACTCTGGACAATGTTTGGACATTGTCTGCAGTTGCCCTTTCACACATGTTAGATGCATTCTCACTTACTGGAGATACTTTAGGTGAGGGGTGGCGCGTGGGTCGAGCGTGCAGGAGGCAGGACATTATGCAGATTACACCGTCGTCACGTGGTTCTTCGGTTCGTAATTTGGTCACAAACAATCAAACCAAATTTATTTCAAAGAGACAATGAAGGTGATGACAACGTTTGTACCCAAACTGTCTGTTGTAAACATCCATCACAGTTTTCAGATCGACTCCTGGTTCAACAATTATTACCGACAGTTCAGGTGCGCTCACTTCTGGTTTTTATCTCCAAAACAACGACTGTAAGCATTGCGGATAAAATGTTGGCTGTTGTCAGCTGGTTTGATTGTCTGACTGAGATAAAAATCAAAAACAGACGCACACATCCCTGAGTGGTTGCCAGATCCAAAAATACCTGATGCATGAATGACGCACACCAGGAGCTCCCGTTCAGATGCTTTATGTTCAGTCATGTTTCGAGTTTTTACGCTTTTCATCAGACATTGATCTAAACTGTGAGTTGCCCTCTGAATACATGCAGCAGAATCACATGATGAAACACAGCTGCAGAACATACTATTAACCCTATTAACATGTACACAAATATCAGTTAACATGTACACAAATATCAGTTAACATGTACACAAATATCAGTTAACATGTACACAAATATCAGTTAACATCTACACAAATATCAGTTAACATCTACACAAATATCAGTTATCATCTACACAAATATCAGTTAACATCTACACAAATATCAGTTAACATCTACACAAATATCAGTTAACATCTACACAAATATCAGTTACAAAAACACGTCAGTATATATAAAATTTACAGAATTTACACATCTTGCGTAACTCTTAATAGTAAATACTCCACTGTGTGTTCGAGCCAGTATTGTCTATTTAGAGGTGCATCTGTCTATTTAAAGGAATACTTCTCCCTTAAAGTGACCATTTGTATATCAAATACTAAAATACTTGCGTGCGTGCGTGAAATTAATTTTTTCTTAAGTCTGTAGATGTGATTTGTAGTCCCGGACGTCTCTGCAGCACCACAATACTTCATTCAGAATTCTTTTTTCACACATAGTTCGCCTTTAATAAATATTTCGCCTCCTGTGATTTGAAAATTGCAGGAGGTCAAACTGCGATTTCGATAACATTTCGATGAACCGTTCAGCCCTAACACAGAGTACGGACGGACGTACCGTCCGTATACGCTCACGTATCTAACGTTGAGCACAAACGAGCCTTCAGAGAAAAAAATCTGTAGTTTTGATTTTGCCGTGAACTGTTCCTTTAAAAGCAGGTATCTAATTTTCCTTCAGTAGCTGAATGTTTGACTCAGAAACACAGAGTGCAGGAACTGATCCTGCCCTGAGTAAGGATTTTGCTGGGATGCTTTGTGCTTTTTTTTTCTCCCTCCTCTGATGAGAAATGGTGCTCGGTCCTGGAGGGCGGCGATGCCCTTCTGTGTTTGACAGTGCCGAGAGGAGCTCGACTCCCTCTGCCCTGCGGCCATCACTCACTCACGGGAGATTATTTAAAATAATGTGCCGAGGAATTTTTTACTCCCTCAATCAATTCTCCCATTTCAGCCCGCTCCCGACCGAGAGGAGGCCAGGCGGCTTTTTTTTTTTTTTTTTTTTTTTTTTGTGGCCTCCCTTGACTGCCTGCCAAATGGAACAATTGGTTACGATCCATCACCAGCGGTTGCCAGAGACGAAATAAAGACATTCCTCCCATCATCCCTCATCCCTCGCCGTCACTGATGGGTTAGCGGGAATAACTACTGTGCTTTTTTTTTTTTTTTCTCACCCCTATCATGTTCAGCAGGAAAAATGCTTTCTCCGTTGATGTGTGTACGCTCGCTCGTTTCTCTGTACGACACAAAGAGGCACTCAGGTTATGAAATTTTAATGACTTGATTGCAACAAACACTGGAGATGTCATTGAAGGCATCGTCCTGTCCGCTGGCCGGGCGCCAGACATTTCACCTCCATTTATCCCAGCTGATGTAAATATAGAGGAACTGAAAAAAATGTCCTCTCCCACTTTCCTGAGAGCAAAGAGAACAAGCCGTTATTGTTCAGCCTGATACGGGTCTCTAATAAGCAGACATGGGTGCAGATTCTCCCCAAAACCACATAACTGCGCAGAGGAGCCGCCTCCTGCGGGCCCGGAGCCTGTGGAGCAGCTCCTCCCGTCGCTGTAATTAACTGCGTCACTGTATTGTTTCCATTGCTTCCATATCAAACTCTGGAGAGCATTTAAGAGTCTGCATGACGGTAAAACAGATTATGACAAATGTATCTCAGTGTGCTCACAGTCACACTCGTTGCTCATTTTCCTGAAATAAGAGTGGAGCAGCAGTTGGGTGTGGCGTATAATAACAAGCCATCAATCATCTTTTACCACAGGGCATGGCTTTAATCACCTCCTCTAACTCTGACAGTACTCGTGTGTGTGTGTGTGTGTGTGTGTGTGTATACTGTAATGTCTCCATTGTTGGTCTTAAAGTGTCAGTTCATCCAAATTACAAAAAAAAAACATTTCTCTAGTGGTATCTTGTTATTGAGATAATTTTGGTTTTATTTGTCCAGGTTTAGAGATATCCGTGTTTTATCTTTTGAAATTTCTGCCTCCACTACAAAACAATGGAGGTGAATGGAATTTTATTTTCATTAATAACGTCTTTACTCTGGATAGCACGCAGACAGAATATAGGGCACCCCAGTTTGTAGTTTTAAAACCTGGGAATTCTCTCGTCTTGAAGTCAATGGGTTTTTTTTATGTGTTTTTGTTTAGACGTCTGAAATAAGGTCTGTGGTTAACACAAGCTTCAGAGAT
>JAOVVB010204051.1:0-10830 GCA_028570985.1 Heterobranchus longifilis
GCAGATTTTGAATTTATACAGATTATGATCAGCTCTCTTTAAAACACAATAGCATTTTCTTTAAGAAGGTGTCCCCTCAAATGACATTTGTTAACATACACACACACACACACACACACCCCCACACACACACACAGGTCAGACTGAACCAAAAGAAGGCCATCCAAACATCACAAAACAGTTTGTTTATACAGTTTCTACACACTGACTGTTGACTATTGTGTGTTTGTGTGTGTGTGTGTGTGGGGTGTGTGTGTGTGTGTGTGTGTGTGTGTGTGTGTGTGTGTGTGGAGGGGGGGTTCCAAAGAAAACCTGTGGTAAAAGTGGTCACACTGAGGTTCACAGACGTGTGCGAGTGCTGGATTATGGATTGTGTCTGTGTGTGTGTGTGTGTGTGTGTGTGTGCACCTGCAGACACAAACCTATATCCGTGGGGGGGCCAAGAAAAGGGAGAGAGAGAGAGATAGGTAGGTATAGTGAAGTTTCTGTTGCCACAGATACCGTATCATTTCTCACCACCTGAAAAGTCACCGGAATGCGAGTCTGCTGCTGCTGCTGCTGCAAACGAAAACACTAACACGCTCCCAACATCTAAAATGCCCGCTGACATGTTCCGCTGAGCGCGCTTACATAATGAATGTTGGTTTTCAGCAAACTGTCTTGACAATGAATTAACTGGATTTATTGCAATAGTACATAGTGACCCAGGCTTTCTGCTGTTACAGACGAAGCACTAATGCATCCAGTTATGTAGGTGTGCTGCCTTTGTTGTCGTGTGCGCGTGTGTGTTGTGGGAAGGCGTTTTATTTATAGTTATATTGTTTGACATTTCTAAAACTGTATTATTTGTGAAACGGGTGTATTGAATTGCCTCGGAGGTAGTGTTTTCAGGCTCATAAACAAATGTTATTACCTGAGAATTAGGATGGAGTGTAGTATTTGTGGGCTAAACGATGCAGGGTGTTTTGGAACAAACCACTCCTCCCGCCTTGTGTAAAAAAAAAAAAAAAAGAAAAATGAAAATAAAACATCCTGTTAATTTTATCACAGTGCAGATAAGTCAGCCTTTGTAAGTGTGTGTGTATAAGATTAGGGGATGCACGAGTGTGTGTAACTAAAAGCAGAAGTGGGGACAAAACAATCGATAAAGTGAAGACTGACCAAGAGGCTGGCGAATAAAACACATACTGATCCAGGGGGTGGGGGGAGAAACAAATAAGGATTTTTATTACCAAAATAATGTATGACCACAGGCTTTGCTCTACTATGTTTCTTTAATCCTCAGTTTACAGCAGATGGTCAATATTGACTACAGTCTCTGAAAGAAATCTGTGATCACCTTTAACAGAAGTGTATTTATATCCAGTTTTTTATTTAAGGAAGTATTTCTTATTCACTGTGAGTCTAGAATATACCCTCACATGTCTAATTTCTTGTCTTACAGTTGTGTTTGTTTTCTTCAGTAACGTGATTGTCCGATATGAGCTGCACCTTCCCAGCATTGCGGAAAGAATGGTATCTATTTCTGTTCCTTCCTGCCATGGCTTCGAGCAGGCATCCATATCTTACCATAACCCCATCGTAGTTCTCTCTCTAGACCCATATCTCTGTCAGCCTCACAGAGTGAAAACGCTGCTTCCTGTTTGGTTTGTCCAACCAGTGCCTCTTACTGGCTGCTCTAATGTTCCTATGTCAACTTTGACCCTACTTAACTGAAACCACTGCTATCAGCCTGGTCCGCCCCCCAGTCACAGGAAGTCATGCTCTGAACTCACGGGCCTCAGAGATGGTTACGAAAACAGGTAAAAAAAGAAGAATATGAAAAGCAAAAAGACGCTGAGCAGGAACATAAACACAGTCACTTTTGTAAAAGCTTTCAGTGGAGGAGGCTCACATGCTAAAATAAAAAACAAAACAATTAAAAGTAATGATATTAGAAGACAAATTGATGTTGAGTTCACTGGGTTATATATAATTGATGTTGTGCAGTTTGTTGCAGTCCTCTTCCCATTTAGATTAAACAAACAGCTCACGGTTTCGATCGCTTCTGGAGTCTATCTGCGGTGCAACCATCATCTTTCATTCACTCTTACAGAGATGTTTTCTATTTGACTGTCTCCTCTCCATCCTCCTCCGTTTCTCTAAAACCACTACACTCCCACACAGCGCGCTGCCTGCAGCCCGGCAGCCGAAGGGTGAGACGACAAGTTAAACATTTAAAAAGACAGGCGTCTTTTGGCTTAGTTACAGCAGCAGTCACACACGGTTAGTAGTCTCACGCCGAGTCTGAGGACAAAAGACGTGAGCTCCAGATAAAAACTCCCGTCTCCTGAGTTATGATGTTGCGTGTCTGTTCTGCTGTTACGGATCCAAAGCTGAACGAACTGACAAAATATCTGTTGGGAATCTTTGATGAGTGAGTAATGTTAAAGAAAGTAAAGAGGAGGAGGAGGAGGAGGAGGAGTGGTGAGAACTTGCATGTGTGCATCTCTGTGGGAGTGCATAAGGGAGAGATATGAAAAAAAAAAAAAAGATGAAGAGACTGAAGATATGAAGGAGGGACAGACAGCACAGCAGACCACTGAGTGTCTAAGAAAGTGAGCGTAGCACAGTCTCCATCAGCCTTAATAGAAACACGCACCAGCCCATTATGGAGAGGTGTTTGAGAATAAATCATCTAACGGGCCCCTTTTCAAAGCATTACCCTGTCAAACCTAATCTAACCTACCTCTGGCTGCTCTCCCCTCCCATCCCACACTGCCGCACCCCCTCTTCTCCTCTCTCCCTTAGTGAGCAAAGCCGTTTGCCGCCTCAGGCAAGGGCTGGGAACATAAGAGCAAAGTCACAGCAGAGCCGTAGATTCGAGTCACCACCACAGTGTCTCCTCTCAGACTGCGTGCTTTGCTACACAGGAAAAGGCCCTCGTTGTGAACTAAACACTCAATGCCATCAATACGCGTTTGGTCACCCCCCCCCCCGTCGCAATATCCAGGCCTCAAAAACGTCATTTTTAAATGGAATTTGTTTGCGAATTTGTCGCGAATTTTAGAATAAGAATGCCTTTGGAGAACAAAAGGAAAACATAGTCTTTGATGTGACCACTGCTGCAGTGAACATGGATGAGAACTGCCTTCCTCATGTCTCCTCTGTGTCTGTCACAGAGTGTGGTTTTCACCACAAGACACATCCCCTATCCTTCTGGGAACCATAAGGCCAACCTCTATGACAGCACGGCAAAGCAACAAATAGACTAGCGCGGAGACTCTGACCGCGAGAAAGGACTTTTAGAGAGACATGCAGACTGATTGTATCTCTAATGCTACTTAAGGAGGAGCTCGTCTCTGCGTGGACAAGAAGCTCGCACAGTTCTTTTTCAATTGAATTCAGTTTGAGTGCAATTTTGTATTTTTTTTTTTTTTTACCTGCATATTCAGAATTAACATCGTAATGACTTGGCAGGGTTTCCGATACATGAGAACTGTTTCGCACAGGTTTGCACTTCCGTTCTCACTTAAGGACAAGCCCCATTGATCGGTTGGATATGGGGCAATAAGCCTTGTGTGTTTTTCCATGGCTCCCTCCAGTGCTGAAGCAGGCTGATGCTCCGGGATGCTATATGTGTGAGACGGCTCGGCCCGCTGACTGACAGCTCTGGATAAGGGATAGTGTGTCTGCCCTCAGTGCCAGCACAGCTAGAAGTGATAAACACCGGCAACCTGATCCAGAGACAAGAGACGCCTCTGCCTCCGACAGAGTTCAAACTTAATGCACTTCTATTCTTCTTAGCCAAGTCCAGATTTGCTTGGCTCAAACCCTGCTGAGCCTGACGGGGCCTAGGCCAGGTGGAGGTCAGCAGCGGAGGCTGTTCCAGCAGTTTTTTTTTGACCACTTATGATTGGCTCTTCCCTTTGCAAGTCTATCTCATCCCCACTCTGACAGACCATCACAATTTCCATCTGTCTGCTGCCTCTTGATTTATAGCTGAGTCTTTCGGTCTCCATTATTCCAAAAGCTTCTCCTATTCAATATTCCTATTGCACCAACAGGACCTGAGCATTCTCTCTGGTCTGGAATATTTATGGAAAGTTTATTTTATCTGTTTTTTATTGCTACTCTTGTGCAAATAGGCCCCCATAGAGTCCCTAGCCCCTGCCCTTGCAGTAATGGCAATGTAAACATGGGAAAGTAATTTGAATTCTAACAAAGTGGAGATTAGCTGGTGACAGTTTGTGGCATGGGCGATTATTTCTAAAATAATCCTGTTTTGATATGCATCTGCGTCCCGGCAGGAATTTTCAATTTGTTTTCCCATTGCCGCATGTAAACAAGCTCTAGTGTCTCCTTATCATGGCGTCGCACGGACAAGGAAAGAGCGTATGCCTGCCTCCCCCCCCTCCTCCTCCCCCCTCTTTCCTTCTTCCATCTCACCACACAACCTGTCTCCTCCATCCCGCATCTGGTTAGAGTCGCTGAGCAGCCGCGCTTGTCTGGGTTTCAACAAGTCTCTTTATCGAGAGCAGGTAGGGGGTTTTATGTGTGTACCTGCAAGTCATTTGCAAACATGAAGTCCTCAAAACGCACCCCCTGAATATGTTCTGCTTGAGGGGTTCTGCCCATTCCCCGTCTGAATAGGCAAATATGCAGCATGGCAAAATGGCCCACCCTACCCACAGGCCTGGGGCATGTGATAAATGTTTACACTTTTGATTGTCAACTAGGAGTTATGGGAAGAATTGACTATTTATTTGAATTACTCGCAAAAAAAATCCACTTTAATTTAAAGTTACAGACTTCATCCAAAATATTACTGAGAAATGCAACAATATAAAGATTTATTGTCGTAAGTGTGATTTGGCTCTGTTGTAGACGAGGGGGTATTCATTCATTTGGTGCCTGTCGAGGTGGTAAAGCCACAGAAAGTCCTGAGCAGCGAGATATTAGCTATTTACTCACCCTTCTTTCATGTGGATAGAAAGCCAGGGGGCTATTTATCTCTCGCTGATTGATTGCTCCTGCCTGAAGCTAATCAGCATATAGCTTGTTGTGTCTTAATGTTTATGGGGATTATGCAAGGATAAACATGGTAATCCCCAATGTTGTGCAGGACTTCCAATTATCATGCTGCTTCACCAAAAATAAGGTCACCATAGATTTAACCTATTAATACAATATAAGCCAGCCAACATCCCTCTGCTGTTAATTTCACCCAAGTTAAACCTGACTTCAGATTCGAACCCACAAGAACCTGGCTGGAAGTCATATAAGTGACTCATCTGCGCTACAGGAGGTTGTGATTGGAGCTGACCAGCTAGGTTAGGCTGTGGTCACTGCCGTGACTGAGGCAGGCTTCCTTACAGATAGAGATAACAGGCAGAGGTGAATGTCTAGTCCATGCTGACAGTCTGGATCGATTAGGGATGGATCACTTACACGCAGCGATCGTTACAACCCCACCCCAGCGCTCAGGTGGAGCCATGGAGTGACTCACAGCAACAGAGAGGTGATGGCCCCGACTGAGTTGTGCCCACGTGGCAGCTAAAAACATTTCTGTTCTTTTGCTTTCTGCAAAGTTGCATTTAAGAGTTATGGACAAAACTTTTGGCAAAAGTATCCCGTCATCTCTGATTGACAAAGACTGCATGATTGATGAACCTCCTCTTTCCACGCCATTAAGGGTGTGTGAAAAAAAAAAAAAAAAAAAGGATGCAGAGTGGCCTGGCTCTCACTGCTAGCCACCTCCATATCCTCCCCTCATTAATCTACTCTAATACATTCACTGCAAAGAGCTGCTTTCCCGGGGAAGAGCAAGCAGGCCTTAAATTACAATACAGAGGAGTGGAATCATTACTACCTTTAATGTTCCCAATCTAATTGAGGCATTAATTTAAGTAGAGTCTCCAGTGAGGATTATTCATAACTGCTTTTTAATTTAGAAGGGTGATCAGCAGAAATATTCCCCAGATCAGAGGCAAAGTCCCTCCTCTGGTTTCCCCTTCCACAGCTTTGCAAAGCCCCTTGACATTTGCAGGACACACAGCAGGAGAGGGTCCTGTTATTTTTAACAATAAACACAAACAGTGCAGCTCCTTTTGGTGTGTTTCCTTTTCATGTAACGCTAAAGATCATGTGCTTCTGTTCTGCGTAATGTGTGTTGCACACAGAGCTGAATTACACACTCGGGTGACGAGGGACAAAAATATATATTATGCCCCGGAAAATTATATTTTACACAGGGACCCAGAATCAACCTGTAGCCTATGCTGAACTATACTCTACTATCACCGTTAGTGAATTAGTTTGTGGTATTTTAAATAGATATTATTGTTTCTGACTTATTTTCCACATCAAGAAGAAACATAATTTACATATTTGATAATAACGCAGGGCCGAGAAAGAAAAGGTAACGCCTGCACAGTTACTCCAAGAGACAGAAGTTTAATGATGATAATGTTTCAATCCCACATGGATCTTTGTCAGGTCAAAATGGAAACCACACGCATATTTATACATCATGCAAACCGCGCTGACAAGCTCTATATGGCAGGTGTGGTTCATCATACTATGATTCATGACACTGTTTTCTGATAGCCTTGCACTTACGTGACGTGCCTTTAACTCGCCTTCATCTCGGTAATAATGCAGGTACCCATAAAGCACAACGCAAGTCATTTATTTTAAGTTAAATGTTGCATCTTCCCATATAAACATTAGCCAAACTTCCCCAAACAGAAACACACCAATGGTAATTAAAAAAAATAAAAAAAACTCAGTGAAGTAATCCCCAAGTGCATTACACACATGGATAATAGTACTATAGAGAATTCATGTATAGACACAAATATTGACCTTACATCATAGCAAAATCAACAATAGCAAAAAAAAAAGCTTCAACACATAAGAAGGAGCAGGTCGGGGTGGCGGAAAGAGCTGCGCCTGCAAAGTGGCCAACCTGTAGTCCTTACAGTCCCCTTGTATAAATATAACTGCACGTCACAGTCAACTGATACCAGATCAGCTAATGTGCCAATGAGCCTCTGATGGGAAAGCAGCTGATTGAAACTGGACTTCTGTGTTCTGCCTGGATGAACAAAATACTCCACTGATGCAGAGTGAAGCTGGGGACTTTTTTGGGGGGGCGGGGTCTCAGGCCCCCCCCGTGGGAGTTTGGTCAGTAATTCTGCCGTGTCGACACTTGTACAGTGTAAATGTACTATAGACGTAGTTGTGAACAGACTGGTTCTTTAAAGAACACTATTGTGATGAGGAGTGAGAACTTTAGTTATGCTTCTTGAGATGTAGTTTCCTGTTGACAGAAGCTGATTATTTTTACGTTAACAGCAGTTCCACAGAATGAAAACAAACTTTTCGGTCATCAGTGATATTTGCAAAAAGTTGCCAGTCTGTGTATTTCTTAGTTAGACAGGCTAGAGTGAGAGAATAAAGAAAAATGTTCTTTATATTCTGTACTGTATGAAACCTCCACAGACTGTATTTTCCCCTTTGAAATCACTTACTTAACCAGTGAGGCTCAGTGGGGAGGATTATTAGTGAAGGAGCTCCATATTGAACCACAGCAGCCAAATTTGGCCAAAGGGGAGAAACCAGCAGCCCACGAGACACGGACATTTGATTGTTGGGACTCTCTAACCAAACAAGAGCACTTAAGGGAAGGGTGCGCACGCTCGCGTGTGCACACACGAATGCCCAAACACCACACGCACATACACACACATGCACACGGACCATGCCCCAAGGGACTCGAGTCACACTGATACCGTCGCAGTCCCCCTGTGGCACTAGAACCAGGCACGGCATGCCATCTGGAGTTGGGAGGAGGGTTTGTTAGAGGGGTGTTGAAACCGAGTGGTACATGCTTCGACCGTGTGGCTGACCATCTGGCTTGGCATGCTGTGTACCAGTAACTTTGAGCAGTCCTGCAAGAGAGAGGAGGAGGGAGATGGATGGGTGGAGACAGAGGGGTAGATCGCTGTAGGGTTAAAAGCAGCCAGAGCTTAGTGGCACCAATTTGATTGATGTATTCTGTATAGCTCTCTCGCTCTCTCTCTCTCTCTCTCTCGCTCTCTGTGTTGAGGAAGTAACCTCAGTCCTTTTCCGCAAATTAAATAGATCTCTATGGGTGCTGTTTACGTTATTAGGGCTGCAACTGCCATCAGGATTATTTTCGATTCATCTGCAGTTTTATTTTCTCGATTAATCCTTGATCTATAAAATGTCAGAAAACAGTGAAAAATCTATTGTTTTAACGATTGACTGATTAAAAAAAAAAAGTTACAGATTTATTTTCTGTTGATTGATTAATTGATTAATTATTGTTTCAGATCTAAGCAGTATTATCACTTAAATGTGTAGCATTAGCAATATCATTTGAATAATTAACAGTTTTCCTAACATTGAAATGTTGAAAATCACATTACTCGATTTGTGGCTGCTGAAAGGTAAAAATGACTTTGTGTGTTTAATCTAAAATCAGTTATATTGCACTTAAGTAAACAGAACAAAGTTTGATTTGGGTAATCTGGGTAATAACGAGAGCTGGAGCTGGTGTTTGTAGGGTGGAGTAGCTGAGGAACTTGACCCCCTGCCTGTGGGAAGACTGCCAACAGCAGACAGACACACTTGAAGTCTGAAGTCTTTTCTTACTGCACAGACTGGGCGAGAGACCAGAGAGAGAGAGAGAGAGAGAGAGAGAGAGAGGAAGGAAGGAGTGAGCGAGATGAAGAGAAAAAAGAGAGAAAATGAGGATTTATCTTATGAGCCGATGTGTGGCCTGACTCGTGTCTGCATTAAGCCAAGTGAGGTATCCGTTTCCCCTTAATATTTTATAGTTTCCTTCAAAGAGGTCCCGCTGCCCGTACTAAAGTCGCTGTATGGGTTCAGTGCAAGAATTCAGACTCTGGTATCCTGGACCTGTATAGAATTACCCTCCTTTCCTTTACTGATCTCCTTCTTCACAGACTTTATCTCCGCAGAACACACACGAAACACCTCTAAACACAGTCAGTGGACAAATGACCAGACATGTTTTCAGCTGTGTTAAATGAAGGAAAATGAAAAAAAAAAAAAGGATTCGTTTCGAGTCAAATTGGCATGAGTGTACCGACAAGTCAGACTGGCATTAGCACATGAAGGTCCAACCAGAAGTAATGGAGAAAAAAAAGTACTGTATGTATTTATGTTGGTGCCCAATTACTGACCAGTCAAAGGGGACTAAGGGTTTTCGAAAGATGGATGAAATCTGGTACTGCTTTAACTTCAAAGCCAGGAAAGGGTATAGAGTTCCTAAACACATCATGAATATTGCAAGATTGTAAAGTCACTCTTTCTGATCTGAAAGAGAAACTTTTGAAGAGCTATACACCGCGTCTCCTCCAGCCCCCCCCAACTTACAGTAGCCAAGCGGATGGGCAGTCCATTAACTATTTAAATGCACACAGAGATGTGAGAAGTAGTGGCCAGCATTTTAATGAAAAACAGAGAGCGGATTGACTCCTGATGGGACCACTCTGTTTCTGATTACCATTACTACAGCTCAGAGTTACATTTATAGGTCTGGATGTGATTAAAGTTACATTGATATTTTCTTTTCTTTGTGAGTCTGTGTATGCTTTTCGACCTAACCAGATGTGTGGTGCAGAGCCTTCGTGGCAGCTCCATTTTTATGTCTGCAAGTCAAGACAGTGACAAAGTGCTACTAAATCCAAATAGGTCTGAGTCAAAGCCAAAGTGTCATCTATCCTTCCTATTTCCCCTGAGGGAGTTCTCACCTATGCAGCCTTCACGGTCCTATCTTGGGCACTGCGCTAATAAGGAACACCCTGTATTTAAGCAGGGTGAGGCCCTGTCAAGGATTCTGGTTAAAGGCTATGGGTGCCTACACGGGGGCACTCTGCCAGTTTAGGATGAGAGATAGGGGTTAGAATATACCACTCCTCCAGTCATTAACTGTTGCTACCTATAATTAGGTAGGGTACTGTGTAGCGACATCTACTGCTAAAGCAGTCGGAGCTTAGTGGCGTATCTTCATACTATACATGTCAAATCCCAATCCTGTCTCCTACAAACTGCATTTGTGTACTATAATTGGCTTTACCAAATGCATTTTGGAGAAACATCATTTCAGCTTGGTTCACTGGCAATATTTTTTCCTATTCAGGAACTGTGTTTTTATCGACTTTTCACCAACTTTTCATTTTTTTCCCTCATTTTTTTTAACATGCAAATTGAAAACAGGTGAATGGAAAGACAGACACAAACAAACAAACAAACAAACAAACAGTGAACATTTTGTTATATTGTTATACAAAATCCAGCTAGCATTCAGTTTCTTGCAAAATGTACTTGCTAAAATAAAAATCAATATGAACATATTTCTTTAGGAGACAAGGATACAGATCTGCATATTAAAGCATCTGAGGTCCAATGTGAGCCTGACTGAAAAAGATGCAAAGAGAAGAAAGTTGCTTGATCCTTGGCAGCAGTGTTTGCATATATTCGAAACAGTTTTTTTTTTTTTTTTTTACAGCTGATTCTGCCTCTCATCTTTTCATCTCAGAACAGAGTCTCAGCAAGTCTTAAAGGTGCTGTAAGTGGGGGTTTTTTTGTTTTGTTTTTTTAAATAAGTGTTAGATAGGTCTACATTCAGATAGCCATCACTGATATTTTGTCAGTAACATGGGTCCTCTTCTCTGCAGCATACAGAAAAGACATTTTCTGGTATCCTGATCCCATCCAATCAGGAGAGAGGATTCCAGAAATTTCTATTCTGTTTAGCAGAGGGACTAGGAGACCCACGTTACTGATCAAACACTC
>JAOVVB010204072.1:0-10830 GCA_028570985.1 Heterobranchus longifilis
TGTGATTTGATTGGTTTCTTAGACATATGATGTCATGAAACCTGTCTGTCTGAATCTGGATTTTTGAGACTGTTGTTGGCACGCTGCAGATTGAAGGCAGAAATTCTCAGCCGTGGTGTTGATGCTCATTTCACTCATGATGTCTGGTAGCAAATTAAAAACACCATGTAGACATGTTGACATTTTGGGTACACAGCATGATTTTCCATGTCACACAGACTTAGATCACGTTAACATTTATTGGCATGTTTGGACTAGTTTAATAACATCTGGAATTGGTGAGGTAACCCCAGTCTGGATTTTAATTTCACGTTAACGCCAGGTGTTGTAAACGTGTTACCATCAATGTCAAGTCTGTTAAAAGTGTGTGTGTGTGTGTGTGTGTTTATTGAAACTCACAGTTGCACTGCTCGCAGGCGTAGATGTTTCCCTCCAGCGCTTCAGTCTCGGTGAACTTGGCCAGCATTTCCGTCAGATGGCAGGAAGCCTGAGCGGCCGACTCCCTGCTATTACTGTGATAGCGCTCCGGGAACTCCAGAGACAGATCCCAGAACGGCTCCACGGTGTTGGAGCGATGGTCGCACGCCAGGCACGTCACCTGCATAATGACATATAGGTAATATTACACATACTGCCCTGCGTGCTGTTGTCCCGTCTCTTTATACTGTATCAAAAATGAAAAGTGGTGAATAGCCACGGGGCCGAGACACAGGCCTCTATTCAGAGAGAGCAGGTGTCGCAGTGTGTGCTCTGCCTCCACAAGTAGACACTAATCTCTCCTCCTCACACTAACACTCCCTACGTCTCTCTTCCATCCGTTACTTCAAATCCAAATATTGTCATCAGCAAAAAACAAAACAAGAAAGAAACACCACTTAATTTGCAACTCAAGGAGCACAGGTGCCATTCATTAAAAGTATTAGTATTTACAGAATAATGTCCAGAAAGTTGTACTACTTGTACAGTAACGTTGAATATTGAGATAACGATATTACTTGCGATAAATAAGTTTAGTTCTGCCTTTCTGCTAAGATACAACAAATTTATATTTATTGAAAAAATTTAACTAAACAAAAAAGGCACCATTTAAAAAAGAAAGACAGTTACACTTTAAAGTGCAGTTTTCTACTGATACTCTCTTTCAACTAACTCAAAAACAGTCGTCTTGCCTGAAGTCAATTTTAACTTGCCCCTACACAAATTGTTTTATTTATTAGCGGTTATCAAATAACAACAAAGTCAAAAGTTAATCGTCAGCTCAACAAGAGAGATGTCTCACTCCTTATAGCTACTGACATCATCAGCTCCAGAACCGTCCTGAAATACAAACTGGATCGCCTCGAATTTATCATAAGTCAGAATCATTCAAAGTGTCCTTTAACATAAATAAAACATCAAACATTTATTCATCTGAAAAGATTATAAACTAGATGTAAATCAGTCAGGTCTGTTATTTATAATGTGCATGTTTGTTTTGATTTTGATGTTAACAATGCAGCTTAAGTTACATTTAAATCTTTTCATGTGTTAAAAAGTAGCATTTTGTCTCATTTATATGCAGATGGAATAAGATGCCCTGTGCCTGAGCTCCAGACCTACTTACCCCATCAGGCACGTGAGTGGTTGGCTTTACTTGCCCGGGGCAATCTTTATTGTTGAGCCCTGGACTTCGTCAAATGTCTTGTTTTATCCAAACAACAGTCCAAAACCAAAACCAGTTCATTATAATAAAAGACAAAGACATGCAGTAAGTTCTCACGGAGGAGAACCTGAAACCAGACAATTTATAGCATATTGTCACTATTGTTTCATAAAAAATGACTGAAGCATTTCGTGGTGCTCGACTAAATGACTAATCGACAAAACGTTTCAGTTCCACTTCCAAAAAAGAAGGTCAAATCATCAGCAACAAAACCTTAAAATATCCTCAAAATGTAAGATTAATGTCAGAGCTGAAAGCTTCACCTCCACTTACAGATTTAAAGTGATAAATTAATCCATCAAGGCCAATTTATTCTGAATAATGAATTAGTAATACAGTTCAGTCAGAGCTGAGTGTGTGGGCAGATCTGAGTGGGTTCATGTGTGCAGGCAGGCGTCACAACGTTTCAAACACATTTACAATCATAATAAATAAAATAAAATCATGAGAGTTGTGGCGCGCTCCCTTGAGTTGTTTGGTGTAAGATCGTCATAAAAGTCTGCACTTTGTTTAATTATTGTGAGTTTTTAGTCTTGGCTCATGCAAAGAGCCTCAATAACAACGCAACAACAACAACAACAACAACCACAAAACTGGTGGAGTTGTGGAGAGAACAAGACAGCTTTATGATTCTGTGTTTAACTCTGAGTGTGATCCGCCAACCCTGTGTATGGTAGGCATAAGTCAGTGGTTGAGTGAAGGTGTGTGTGTGTGTGTGTGTGTGTGTGTGCGTCGTACCTGGCTGAGGAGCTGTCCGTGAAAGATGGTGTTGACGACACTGAGCACCTGCTTGATGAGTCGTTTCTGCGGGACCCCCGCCGTGGTCGTGTGTTTGCCCGTGCTCTCCAGCTCGTGCTGCACTTTGTCCAGCAGCTCGCACAGGAACTCCTGAGCGTCCTGCTGAGCGTAGCCCCGGAACGCCGGGATCAGCTGCCACACCGAGTGGAGCATGGCGAAAGGCGATACCAGCGCCCACTTGCCGGACCACATGACCTGGAACAAGGTGTGCAGCTCGTGGCAGAGGGAGATGTGCTTGGAGCTCGGCTCTTTGGGTTGTATCAACTCCATGCTGCGGGCCCGCGAGGCCCCGCCGCTCAGCCCGGCGCCCGAGCCCGAGCTGGCCTGGAACCCCTTCCTTTGGATCAGGGGGGACGAGGCCTTCCCCGCCAGTTGGCCGTGGACGGCAGACGCCAGTAGCTCCAGAGCCTGGGTCAGATCCAGGCGCAGGAAGCACTCCCTGAAAACGTGCAGGTGGCTCAGCACCTGCAGGATGGAGTTCATATAACAGGTGTTGCCTAAATTCCTCAGGCCCGTCACCCCGGGCGTGACCGTGGGACGCCGTTTGAAGGGCGAGCCACCCTGTTTGGTACTCTGCTTGTTGCGGCGAACAGGGGCAGAACGTGGGGTCACTGAGGGCGTTTTGGGTTTAGATTTGGTGGTAGAAGAACAGCTTTGGGGTTTGGGAGTCAGTTGCACCTTTTTTATCCGTTCACTTTTCCTGGGGGTAGCAGCGGCGGGGCTCTGAGTCCTCGGCCTGCGAGTGACAGGCGGGGGCGTGGGGGTTTTTGTCTTGGTGCGTGCCCTCAGAGACGGCATTGTGACGACAGCTTCTGCAACTCTCTTGCTCTTGCAACGTAACCGCCGACTCTTCCTGAGAGGAGCGCTGTCCATCTCCTCCTGTAGCTGCCTCTTTAGAGCGCGCCTCCTCTCCCTCGCCTCCCGTTTCTGCTCCTCCTCCTCCTCCCTCTGCCTCTCTTCTTCCTCCCGCTTCTTTCCGCATTCGGTCAGCGCAAACCAGAAGCGGAAGACGCGCCCCATGAGCGCCCTGCGGCGGTGCCATAGTGCGGTAAACATCCTGTCCTCGTCCCTCAGCTGCAGCTCGCGGGCGCCGGACGGCATGAGGGCATCGGGGGCGGCGCTGGCAGAGCGGAGGGTGCGTCCGCTGCGGGTGGTGACCTCATAGCGCTGGCTCTGGATGGCGCTGAGCGTGCTGCGAAGCAGCTTCAGGTCTCCGGTGGCGTTATCGTTCAGGACGTAGTCGTCACACAAATAACAAAACACGTAAAGTTCATTAACCTCCATAGCCAACGGGTGGTGCTGCTGCTGGAAGTGCTGCAGAGCGTGCTCCTCGATGTAGCGCCCGCACGCCACGTGAGCGCAGCCCAGGCAGGCCCATATGGACTCGCTGGTGTTGCAGTCCACGCAGTGCCACTTCTGGGGGTTGAGGATGGAGTGGTCCGGGGCCAGCCGCAGCCGCCCCACATGCTTGCACCTGTCCATTACACACGCCCGCCCGCCGCACTGGCTGGCTGTGTCAGTCGATAACTGACCGTCTGTGTGCGAGTCTGTGCGTGTGTGTCAATGTTTCACACTGGCTTCATATCACCATGGTGACCATGGTGAGCTGAGAAATGGGACCCTCCCAGGGCATGGTGGCTTCTGGAGGGGAGAGACAACAGTGAATGTCACAATGAATAGATGGGGTTAGATCTAATGTTGTGCTCAGACCAGATGCAAATAAAACAATTTACTCGATTAATTCACGCGAGTTTGGATGCTGGAATCTTTTGTTTTGACTCGCTTAATTCATGTGATTACTTGCGTCGCTCGCCGCGGAAGTTCAGATTTTTCAACTGATGAAGTGAATGATGCAAATTTGCTCATTCACGTCTAATCACATCTTTACATTGACTTTATATGCAATTCATTTGTGCAAATTAATTTATTTGCATCTGGTGAGTACACAACATAAAACTTCTAATATTTAAAAATGCATTTTCCTTATTGTTATCTTGTTTTCATATTGTTTTAAAGATTAGTTTTTTGGCTTTTTGCCTTTATTGATAGTGCAGCTGAAGGTAGACAGGAAAGGGGCGAGAGGGGAGACGATGCAGCAAAGGGCCGCAAGTGGGATTTGAACCCGCGGCTGCTGTGACGAGGACTTCAGCCTCTGTATATGGGGCACGCACACTGTCTTCATATTGTTTGACCATAGAGCTGCAGCTATTAGTCTACTAATTGATTAGTCAATCGACAGAAAAAAAATCGCCAACTATTGATCGTAGTAATAGGAATTTTTCATGCAAAAAAATGGCAGAAAATACTTTTTTTCAGCCTCTCAAATATAGAGATTTCCTGCTTTTCTCTGTTTTATACATTTAAAGACATCACCTTGGACTTTGAGAAACTGGGATGGACATTATTCACTATTTTCTGACATTTTATAGACCAAAAGATGAATCGATTAATGGAGAAAATAATCTGAAGATTAAGCGATAATGAAAATAATCGTTGCAAGTGGTGTATTTTCAAGTCATAATGACATCCTGTTCTTTTCTTGGAAACATAATAAAACTAGCAAAAAAATAGCACTCAGAGAGCGCAAACCACTGCTAAGGCTAAATTATCTCACAATGTTAACGGAAGTGAAAACTTATCTGTGTATCAGCCCTGTGATTTGGACTCATGAAAAGTTTAAGTTTCATGAAATCGGGCTAGTAGTTTTTCTGTAATCTTGCTGACAAACAAACCAAACTGAAAACATAACCTCCTCAGGTAATTATTATCTCAAAGTCACTACGTCTAACCTCCAATGACTGTTTCATGAGGCTACACACAGTAAGTCGCGGCAAACTGCCAGGTGGCAAGCAGGCTTCAACATTTCCTAACAGAAACACGGGCCAACAGTAAAACAACGGGCTGATAAACATGACTGCGCTGAGTGTTGCCAGGCATATCCACTCTAAAAAACAGAAAGGTGTTTAAAAAAGTTAACATGGGCTGTTGAATCTGAATAACATCAAATACTTTCAAGACTTGGTACGAACCCTGTTTTAAGCTTCTGACTGTGGGAGAGTTGTGTCCAAAAAAACATGAATTGAACAATTGGTTGTACTTTGGTTTGAAGCTCAAAACCAAAAACCCAACAATCCGTCTCCACTCAAACTCTTCTGGATTCTTTTCACATCCCGGGGGGGTTGGTGTACCTCAGCTGAGAAAGTGGGGATCCTTGAGAGGTTTGAGTCCCATCAACCCCCCCGCTGAGGTCAAAGAAGTAAGATTATCCGACAAAAGGGGGAAGGAGCTTGCAAAGTGTTGCAGCCTTTTGTCTGGGTACAGGACTATCTTTGCTGGGGAAACGAAAGAGTGGAAACTGCTAGAAAATGGCGTAGAGAAACTGGAACACAGAAAAGATGGGAGAGCAAGAAAACACGAGGTCTCTTAACTTCAGAAATAGCTTGTTTTTTCTGCTGTATCATCCCTTCATTACGTTAACCACTTAAAAAAAAAAGCAAAACAAGCGTGACTCAAAGCGATCAGGTCAGCGTAGGCGTTTGTTTACCACTTATATTGTGGGAGTGGGTGTATTTATTCAGTAAATGTTCATCAGATTGTGCTGTCATGACATGAGTGTGTGCAGCCGCTGTGATATAAATAAAATCACATCATGGCTGTCAGGGATCCAAGACAGACCCTGTTACCAGATACCTTTACTGTCACTGTACTAGTAATGAAACTTCGTTTGGAGCAAGCCTGCAGATGCCTAATTAAGGATAAAATCTATAAAGAATAACACTAAAAGTTGAAAACGTATTAACACTTTTTGCACTCGTACATATTTATACTTGCATGCATATACATTTACTACATTTCTGTTTACATCTCTGCACATATAGGCCTATTTATTATGCATACTATACATTTACTACGTTCCTGTTTACACTTGCTTTATTCATTGTGATTACTGTCTAATTTATATTACTTTAGGCTATTTCATTGTTTGTTTGTTTTCCCACATTTTAACTTGCACTACTTGGTGTTTAGATTCTCATTTTTTTTATACTTATGTCGTGTGATCTTCCTTTTCTTTCTTATATGTACAGTATTGTGCCAACGACTGCTTCCATGTAATTGTTGTGCATATGATCAAGACCTTGCACTTTGAAAATATATAGAATAACTAATAAACAGTCACAGTGGTTGAGAATAATTACATTATTGCACTTGAGAATAGGTAGGACAACTAATAAACAGGCACAGTGAAACATAATTGAGTTGATAACCTAAAATCTTTAGCAAAAAATGCTAAATCACTGAGCATTTAATGCTTTCAGGTGGTAATTATGATAAGCAATAAAGGTGAAGAATAACGTGGCACTAAGCTGTCACTAATCAGTAATCAGAACCTCGCTAAGGCTTATTCACATTGTAAGATACAGTAATCACCACGCAGCTTTAAGAATAAAGTCATTGACTTGATATGTGGAAAGTGAGAAGTATAATATAGCAAACAGTGCGGAGACTCCTGGGAGAGTTGTTTCTAATGTCACCGAAGTTTTATCAGCAAGTTAGCGCGCTTTGCCTGGTTTGTCCTTGTGGCTGCATGGTAAGTGACTGAACAGCACACAACCTTACGTTAACACGGGTTAAATAAGTCAAAACAAAACACCATTCGCTTGTCTAGTGTTTCAACAAACTGTGCGACAAAACAGCAAAATTGGACGCGCGATAAGGACAGTCGAAACAGCCCAACTTTTAGGTAACGTTACCTCTCCAGCTAAGCTAACGCTAGCGTGTAATTGATACAGCTATTACAAAATACTGAAATCACACACAAAGAACATCTAAACCACTGTAAAACATTACAGAATAATTGTCTAACAATGCATAAAATGCAAGTATACACGTGCAAGAGCCACGTATATCAGCTCTGTCGTTGTTCTTGTATTTAATAAAGAGATTAGTGAGCCCTAGCTGCCCTGCTAACATTAGCCTAGCATGCTAACTAGCCTAGCATTAGCCTGCCCAGGCTAACTGCGATAATCCTAACAAGTTCATGCCGGAGGTCAGCTCCCAGCGGCCGGCTCGGCTTTAAAAACCAACCCGATGGATGTGTTGAAACAACAACAGACGTACCATCAGCTATACTGTTACATATTTATTACGGATGACTGTAATGTGAAAAGAAAACAGCATACCGAGCCTCTCCTTCACGGCAGCAGCTCCTCTGTTTCTAAAATGATCGCCATCTTGTCCGTCCCTGTCGCGTGGTGTTGGCTCGAGCGCGTCCTCGATACGTGACGTTGTTGTTGTTGTTGTTGTTGATGATGATGATGATGATGCTGATGGTGAGGGTGAAGATGTTTACATCTTCTATTAAAACTATGTATGTGTATAAAGTTATATTATACTGCCATACTGTTTTCTGTCCTGTTTGGTGTTTATTACTGTAGCTTTATGTCAGACTGTAAAATGCTGTTTTACTGTAGTCATTGTATTTCTGCAGTGGTGAAATGTAACTAAGTACATTTACTCAAATACTGTACCCTACCTAAGTACAATTTTGACATACTTTACTTGAGTATTTTCATTTTATGCTAGGCTAATTTATACTTATACTAGAAATATTCCTACTTTTTATTCAACTTTATTTGTCAGCTTACTTTTTACATAAAAACAAAACTATGATATATGATATGATGCAGTATTAGGGTACTAATATACCTGTATATGAAGTATCTAAAATTGGCTCATGTGTTAGTGAAACAAAATAATATATAGTATTCTAACTAACAATGTGAAAGGAGCCATTCTGCATAATAGTACATTTACTTTTGATACTTGAAGGACATTTTGCTAATAATACTTGCATGACTTTAACTTGTAGTGGAGTATTTCCACAGTGTGGTATATTACTACTTTTTCTTAAGTAAAAGATCTGAATACTTCTTCCATCACTGTATTTCTGTCAGTTAGTGGGCCTACATGTAGTACTGTTAGTTGTTATTTATTGTGTGTTATTGTCACTTTTCATAAAAACAATCAACAAGCCAAAGAGTGTCTGGACAAAATCACGGCTTTGCGCTGATGATAAAATAGAAGTGCAATTTTATACCATTAGAGGGAAGTGTTGCACCATTTACAGTCAAGTATTGTCCCCCAATGACTTTGTTACCACAAACACTATTGCCAAACCAGTATGTATATTTTTTGGATTCAAGTCAATTTCATTCAGAAGAAAAACCCCAAAGCAAAAACAGCAATACCACAACATAAAAATACTCAATTATGAGTAAAAAACTCCAACTTACAGCAGCAAAATATCCTTAAAGCATCAAAATAACTCACTATGCAGAATGGTTGAATGATCATGTATTCTATTTTTTAATTATTATTTATAATTACTGATGCATTAATGTGTAAGTAGCATTTTATATATGTTGCTGGTAGTTTCATCTAGAAATTGATCATGTTATTTGTCGATTGTAGGTTTTGTTTATAAAATTCTGCAAAATAACTCCAGCCGTCAAATAAATGTATCAAAGCAAAAAGTACATTCACCTTTAAAATGTATTGAGCATCAAGTATCAGACCATGAAAATACTTAAGTAAAGTCCCACAACATTGTACTTGAGTCAATGTACTTATGCGATACGTATCATGATACGCAGTACCCGATGCGATACGTATCGCAATACACATTGATTTTGAATAATGACCATGCACTACACAGAATTTACTGTAACAGCTGTTCTTTATTATTCTGTATAACAGCGATCACACAACTTAAAACACTTAAAATCAGGCACACATCTTAAAAGTGTAATATTCTGTTTGTAATCCCAGAGTTATTAATAAATGCAAATATTTACAGCATTTGCTGCTCACAGGCACTGTGGTGACACTTTCTACCTATAGACATAGTATAGTTGTGACCTCACAACTGCACAGAAGTCCTGACTGCTCGTTTAAAGGCACTGTTTCTTATGTATATTTTGTTGGTAATACCTCTATACTATTACTCCAGGACTTTTACTTATAATAGAGTATTTTTAGAGGTTGTTACTGCTAGTTTTACTCAAGTAAAAGACCTGAATACTACTACCTTTAACCCCGAAATGCCCCTTCTTTCATGGATCACAAGCTTGTGTGTATTGTCCTTTGCCGGTTGTACTTTTAGGAGGTATTTTAAAGTCTTGTGTGCTGGTGTGGGATGCAGGTGTAGCACTTGATGCTGGTTAATGGGGGCTGGTGGCACTCTGTGTGTAGATCCTATCAGTGTAACGCCAGAGTTTTTATAACAAGACAACAACACTTTAATGTCTGCTGCTGTGCAGATTTAGTCTCAACTCCAACAACATCAACTATAACAGGGAAAGTATAATGTGATAAATTATGAAAATAGTGTCAGTGTACAGGAGAAGAATGAGAGAAATAGTTAATCAAGTGTTGTTATTAGAACACAATGGGCCTCATGAAAGAACCACTCGTACGTACAGATTTGTTCTTATACGAGGGGCGTTTCTGTCATTTCTGTCTCCTCACATTAACCCTTAGAGACCCACCAGAGGTGCATTTTTTGTCTTCTTATTTACAATGAAATGGTTACTATTAGGGCTGGGTGATATCGCCAAAATCTAATATCCCAATATAGGTCATTTCATATCTCCATGACGATATATATCATGATATAGCATGTTTTCTAGTAATTTCATAAATAAATAGTCTATATGAAATAACCACAGGGTAAAGCCTGTTTTTATACTCCGGTGTGAATTAAAAATTTGACAAATGAAAAGTACTGAATATTTTCTCATTTAATTAAGAATTTTTGCACAAAATGAGCAAAACAGTTTCAAGTTATATGAAATTATAGAGAAAACAAATATTTCCAGCTATACACTGACAATTTTAGCCAACGTAATTATGCATCACAATATCTCGATATAGGATTTCATCACAATACAATTCCATTGAACGATAATAAATTGTCATATTGAATTATTGCCCAGCCCTATTACTATGGAGACTAACATCATCACACATGAATACAATTGGGCTCATTGAATCCACAAGAGTCTCAGCTTTCCAGTAATACCCAATTTATGTAATTCAAGACTGTTTATGGACCCCAGTGCGCAGAAATACTCCAAAACAAGATTTTAGAATAGGTGGAAATAACACATTTCTACTGCATGAGAGAAACTGTATGTTTTTTGCCCCAAACTGCATGAGATTATCATAAAGTGTGCATGAAGGGGAGACTTGTGTGTACCCATAGAACCCATTTTCATTCAGATATCTTGAGGTCAGAGGTCAAGGGACCCCTTTGAAAATGGCCATGCCAG
>JAOVVB010204111.1:0-10830 GCA_028570985.1 Heterobranchus longifilis
TCTTAAACAGCATGAGTACATAAGCCACAGGGACGCAGGAAAACCAAAAATCATGACTGCACAGAAGCCGGGGAAAACTAGATTAGCAAAGAGGAACAGTTGTCACAGTCGCCAACACAAACTTAAACACACCTAACAGGATATTTGCCTAGAGGATAAGGCTGGTGATGTTCTATATTTTTACTTACTGTCAACAAAACCAACTATTATCTGCGCTGTGTGGACCCTCATTGTTGTCCAAGATCTATTAAAATGACATGTTTATGTAGTTTATTTTCAGTCAGTCTCATATACACCGCCCTGCCGGCAGACATACACACCAGTGCACAAAATGTGATTTCATTGCCCAACAAAAACACTGTTTACTCCTGTTTGAGTAACAATTGTAAAAACCTACGGTGCCAAATTATGTATTTGGGACCTGTTTTTAAGATTTGGATTAAGATTTAGTGTTTGTGGTTTTTTCATGGGATTTGTTCACAATAAGGCCAAACTGTGGTATTACAGCTTCACAGGGTGCCCACAGACATTTCCCCATAGACTTACATTGTGAAACAGACGTCTGTAAATCAGAGGATATTTTTTTTTCTTTTGAGGAACATCAACTTCCCAGTCTGAACTCTTAAAGAACCCTTCATTATCATTATGTCCTCAAATCACCAATAGCCGAATCTCGAGTTGTTTTCCATGAGCCAGAGGCTGAGCGTCTGGGAGGCGGAGTTAAAGAAACACTAGTGTGCTCGCTCTATGCGCCCCGCAGATGCGGAGGATCCGGGTAATTTTATACATGGAAGTCAAACTTTTTTTGGTTTCATGAAAAACTTTCATAGGACTGAACGGGGCCCTGCCTCCAGTCCTCTTTATACATCCATCCAAAAACAACCTGGCAGGGAACTGTGACCTCAAAACTAAAAACTGCTAACTTAAGTTAACTCGGGGCGAGGCACAGCGTGCTGCACAGGATAGGAGCAGATGGAAGCAGATAGCCGCAGCCTTATGTTCCACAGAAAGAGGATTAAGTATGTTCTACATCCATGGTCTTACTCTTTAAAATCCCTACATTGTTTTTTCAAGTACCCAGCAACACCTGGTATTTACTGCAGGGCTTGAGGTGTTTCTGATATTCTGTCCACCCCCCCCTGTATGACCTTTGACCTCCACGGTGAAGTATATCCTGCTCATCCTGCACCTCTGCCCGTCTAGTGTGGAGCACATAGTGGGAAACCTGGTG
The DNA here is from genome assembly GCA_028570985.1 of Heterobranchus longifilis. Classification (NCBI taxonomy): domain Eukaryota; kingdom Metazoa; phylum Chordata; class Actinopteri; order Siluriformes; family Clariidae; genus Heterobranchus; species Heterobranchus longifilis. The sequence continues at coordinate 1,232 of JAOVVB010204111.1, forward strand.
ATGCAGCTGCTGCTGGGCATCCCGCTGGAACTGGTGCACAAAGGATTCGAAGTGGGAATGGTTTACATGGCGGGCGTCCTGGCAGGTGAGCGTCAGCCGTGAGGTAAATGCGGCTCTATATCGTTACGCAAGCAGCTGGACTTCATCAGTGTCGGTGCACCCAGATGTCTATCTCGTCCTGAAGTTCCTGTTTGTGTTGGAGCAAGTCCCGGACGTCAGAAACGCCAGTGATTTTTAAAACTTGATCATTTGTGTTTTTTCCCCCTCAGGCTCGTTGTGCAGCTCCATCTTTGATCCTCTCAGTGCTTTGGTGGGAGCTTCTGGGGGGGTTTATGCCCTAATAGGAGGCTATTTTATGAACGCAGTGGTGGTGAGTTTACACAAAGTTCAGAGTGTGTATGAACATCAGCATTTCAGTCTTTCAGTGTTTACTTGTGAGAAGAGATCTTTCACACGTCCACAGCTCAGTGTTTTCGAATTAGATGGTTTTTTTTACTTTTACAAAGAAATGACAAGACTACAGCTTTTATCTGATGAATATATGTATAATTAACATTGAAAACTACATTTTCCGTGGTGGTCCAATTCATTATAAACATGTACTAAAGGTTAGCAGATAGCATCATGTTGCAGCCTGGTCTCACCTAATGACATATCATGAATAACACACCAATGTCTTAACTCATTTTGTGTTATTACTAAGTGTTTTTTTGCTTTTTTCATGTCATTTCATGCCATTTAGTCCGTACTGACCTAGGCTATATTGTGATGTAGTATAAAGAAGGAGATAGTCCTGAATGTCATTTTAAAGGATCATTTATATGTTACTGAACTTTTGTTTTTGCAAAATATTAGAATGGTGACTGATAATGTGGTTTAATTTCACAGAATTTCCGAGAGATGATTCCTCTCCTTGGAATATTTCGTATCCTCGCCATCGTGATATTTGGTATGTTCAACCTATTTTGTTCAAACTGCTGTGATTCCACTTTTTAAATGTTACATTTAAGACTGTTTTCTTTCTCCACAGTTGCCACAGATTTTGGATTTGCCTTCTACAGAAGATTTTCCAGCGACGAGGCTGGTATGAAGGTAGGACTTTCCTTCCCCCTGTAGAGGACTTCAGCAGAATAAAAAAACAAACAAACACTCGTTAAACCTTTTCAGAAGGAGCCTCGAGCGATCCCGCTAATCCAGCTCACCAAGCTGACAGTGTTTGGTGATGGATTTCATTTTTGTGGCTACAGGCCCAAAGATGAGTAGCTCGTGCTGGGACTTGATTGCAGATAAATACTTCTCTGTATGGACATGTATAATAGACTAAGACTGGAAAGAAACACACTTTTCACACAACCTGCTTTTTAAAAAAATCAGTGATCCACATTGAGAATATAGCTTCAGTTTTCAATGAAACAACTGAAAGCTTTACAGTATCTTTGTCCTGTTGTTTGTCTTTCCAACTGATTACCAGACTGTAAAAATCCTGATTCCTTACTCCCTCCCCCACCTTGTTATCTCTCTGCTTTTTCCTCTTTGTCTTTAGCTGTTAAACTTGTCCTGCAGGTTTTTTGGGTGTGAGGTCGAATGACAGTAGTCGAGGGTCTGTGTTCGATTTAATGTGGGTAATTAGGCCTTCAGGCTAAATGACTGAAACCTGACTTCATCTCCTCTCCTCCTAGGTGTCCTTTGTGGCTCATTTTGGAGGAATCGCGGCCGGGATGACCATCGGCTACGTCTTCTTCAGCGCGTACAACAAGAAGCTACTCAAAGACCCACGTTTCTGGCTGTGTATACTGGGCTACGTAGTCTTTGTGGTCTTCGCTGTGGTCTTCAACATCTTCCTGAGCCCAGCTTCATAGGACCAGTTTTTAAAACGTTTTTTTAAAAAGTTAACACTAAATGCCTTAAAGTCACACTCAGGAAACTGTATTTTACTGAGAAACGTTTCTTTTCAGGGACTTTGTGAATGTAGTGCACAGGGTTTTTTTTTTTTTAAATCAGATTTTCTTCTTTTTAGAGCTGAAGTTGTGAGTTCAAGGGGAAGGGTGCCTCCTGCTGTTCATGTGTGTCATTGCAGAAGGCATATTTTACATTTTAGATAATGTAGAGCAAAACATGCCTTTAAAGAGTTGGGTAATTTAGAACCGAATTAAATGTTAAGTGTACCTTTTTAATGTGTTGTCACTGATACTCTTATGTGAGTTTTTAGGTTTCTTTGTACTGGGGTTGCAGCGATATACCAGTTTCACGGTACGCCGTGGTATGAAAATTGATGGATATCATACCGTGTACATTTGCTTATCTACGGTATTGAAAAAAGAAATTTTATTTATTTTCAAAAGGGGAGACTTTTTACACATACTTCCATTAAAAAAAATGGTTTCAATATAATAAAGTGTTTGTTCAACCAAAAAAAACTCTTCTGATTTCATTCTTTTAAACGTCATTGTAACTGATAATAATAAGAATTATTGTGTAATATCGTGATACCGTCGTATTCTGACGGTTATTGTACCGTGAAAATCTCATCCCGTTGCAACCCTACTTTGTACTGCCATGATTATCAGGAAATGAATGAACACAATGGTCCTATTTCATGTCGTTTTTCTTTAATAGGTAATAACATCCAGATTGCTATGATGTGTTGATTTTCTGTTGAATCATCAAGGACTCTGTGGACTTTCTATATTCATGAAATGTGCCTTAAATGTGGTGAAATCACCACATTAAACACCAAATCTGATGCAGACTTGACAACGCTATCGAGATAAAGAGTTTACAGGAAGTCTCAGGGGCAAAAGTTGGAGTTGCTCCTTCCTTCTGTGAGGTTTACCATCAGGCCGTGGCTTAATGCCACATTATTGTTTCACCCACATCCTGTTGACAGGACGTGGGTGATTACATGGAAACACCATCAACTGCAACTTATTGGTAGGATTAAACAGTAGTTGGTATCAACAACAATACCCCTACTTAACTGTGGGGAAACTGTTGAACGTTAAGTGGAAATGATCATTTAGTGACGGTACAGTTTCTATAAATGAAAACTCTTTAATGTTACTGGTCAGTGGGAGAAGGGCATTGGGTAATTCAGAAACAGATGTTAGAAAATGCACTTCATTTATCTAAGATTACAGGTAAACTATGACTAAAGACTAAACAGAAACCTCCTACATTTGGTTTTGCATTTCCACAGCACGATGTTTAAAGTATTTGTAATAAATTTGATGTTTTTTTTAATGTATTTTGTTGTCAAATTGCATCCTTCTGCAGAAACAAGACGAGTATTGATTGTGTCTGATGAATATATACAGAATTAACAGTAAAGACTAAATTTCCAATCGTCATCCAATTCATTGTCAATCAGCAGACAACAGTGTGTGTGTGTGTGTGTGTGTGTGTGTACAGCAGGCTGTTTGATGCTGCAGGGACACGGTACATGTTGATTGTACCCGTATGGCAGTGACTGCTTTTTTACGGTATGTGGAAAGTTCTATAGATTCCAAACAAACACAGCTCATCAATTTAACTTAGTGCATCAATATTCAATTATCATGAGCTTGTTTGCCACTGGGGAATGGTATGTTGTCCTGTGTCAGTGGTGACCACGCCTGCTGCTGGAGAGCTGCATGTTTTAAGTATCTAACACACCTGATCATTTGAGTCAGGTGTGTTAACGAGATTCCTAAAACATGCAGGGTTGGACACCACCAGCCTATGTAGCACAGCAATCCAAAAATCACGTCATTGGACGACACTGCGGACACATTGAAATCTGCAAGATTTCACCTTTTGTAGCTTAAAGTAAATGTGTGCTGCTAAACAGTCATTGCAGTAGTGTTTTTGCTTTTCTTATTGAAAATGTAGTTTCATATTAAAGCGTTAATGAGCATTTTGCTTTAAAATACTGAAAACTGAACTGTGAAAACTGCGCTTCTTCATTTGGTTTGGGCCTGCAGACAACAGATACAGTTGCATCAACTGAGGCACGTTCAATCTGAAAACGGTGTGGACCGTTTCGCTACGGTTTCCTCGTTGAACGTCATGTTTCCTCGAAACGGTGTGAAACAGACTTTGAGGTACGTCTTCTCTTGTTTGGTGTCAGAGGTGTCACCCAGTCAGCAGCGACGTGTATATGATTGATTTCTTTATTTTTGTGACATGCACACAAAGTGCACAACCCTCGTGGGTTTACAAGACACCAAAATGACTGTTGCTGTGCTCAAACATTTCATTATATTTAATGATAATAAGCCCAGCCATATTAAAAAGGCAGTTGTTTTCTTACAGAATTTGAATCTAAAAGTGCACATGCATATGTATAATTAATGTGATTGACCTTCAAATTAAACAATCCATTATAGAAATAAACCATTCAATTACAGATATTGTATTAAATTACAGATAATTGCTGTAATTTTACATAGATTTGAATGCAATTATAAAACAAACTTAAAATATTGTAACAATTTGACAGTTATTTACTGTAAAATTAGGATGTTTTCATTGATAAATTCTTACACCCTTACTCCTCCATCATGGCAAATGTTGAATCTATAAATATACAAATATATTTAGTCTTAAATGATACATTGTTCTGCACAGTTAAAGTCAAACATCCAAGTGAAGTACGGAAGTATTAATTTGTCCAGAATTCTTTATGACGGCCTAAAATGTAATTTATTGCCAAAACAGTTTAACGTATATACTGTGTAAGTACTGTAAGTGTAATTTATACTGTGTATATACTGTATAGACATCACTTATACATATTTTTTTGTAATTTTGAATCAATGAATTGTGTTGATAGACATGTGGGACGTCCGTGGGTTTGAAGTACAAGTGAAAATGGATTTTTCTAAATGAAAAAGGGGAAATAACATTGGGATTTTCCCAATATGTGACCATCTGCACCCCTAATGTGTTTGTACCAGACTGGTTTAAATCAATCCAGAATGAGAGGTTAGGTCAAAAGGGAAAAGTTCAGCTTCATATTAACAGATGGATGAAAAACATCCGATCTTTGCTGGTGGGTTGAATTTTATCAACACATGAATTAGGCCAAATATTCCCACTCTTGTAGAGAGTTTGTCATTTCTGACATTGCACTGTAACTTTTATTCTTGTATTTTATACCTGACTTACTCTATTTTAGGTTGTTGTTTCTTGGCTCTTTAATTACTGTTTTTAATTGTATATAAATGTCCTTTTGTAGTGCGTTTTTTTTTTTTGCACTTTGTCTCAATACTTTTAGTGTTTCATATAAAGATTACTGAATTTCCTTGTTGCTGAAATATGCTATATGAATAAAGTTGCCATGCTCTGTAAAGTTAAAGAACATATCGTGCGTTTGAAGGTGTAATATCATGACTGACCTCAGACAACAAGTATATTTATCACACGATGGCGTTTAAAGATCTTTAGAGTTGGTTGGTGTGTGAAGTTGGCAACCAGCAGTTGGCAATCACACTAATCCATTGTGATAGATTTCTTGTAAATGGGATAAAATAATGTGACAAGTGCACGAGAACTTAATTACATCCACAGAGGAGCAGCAGGGTATGAAATCGGACATGATGACTCATTGATTACTTCGCTATAGTAGAAAACTATTGATCGTGCGAGGCCTGTGTGTGGATAACTGACTGGTATTGATAATGAGGGGATTCCAACCACAGCGGCTGTTTCCTTCTCTCTGTTTGCAGTGGCGGTACCAGACGTTTTGGACTGCGGGGGGGCCAAGTGGGGCACCGACTTATGCAGGGGTGGCATGAAGTGCGTGCAAGCGCGCACACACATCGGAATAACATTAACTTGACATTTCTGTTTCCACTACTGCTTTAACCAGAAACACGCTGCAGGTCTTGTCTTTTTGTCTGCAGTAAAATGGCTACAATGGGGACTAAAATCATCACACATGAATACAGTTGAGCTCATTGAATCCACAAGAGTCTCGGCTTTCCAGTCATACCAAATGTATGCAATTCCTTTAGGGTGCCAGTATGCAGAAATATTCAAATGCACCATTTTAGAATAGGAGAAAAGAATACATTTATACTGCATGAGAAAAACTGCAAGGTTTTAGCCTCAAACTGCACAGGATTATTATAAAGTGGGCATGTCTGTAAAGGGGAGACTCGTGGGTACCCATAGAACCCATTTTCATTCAGATATCTGGAGGTCAAAGGTCAAGGGATCCCTTTGAATATGGCCATGTCAGTTTTTCCCAATGGATTCCTTAGGTTGTCTAGTTTAATATGACACCAGTATCTTCACTCTGGCTTTACAACAGAGTCCTCTACAGCCTCTTGAAGACAGTAATGTCGGTCGTCGCGCTCCTGGGGGTCTCTTATTGGAGCGGCACCCGGGGTGGCCACCCCTGAAATCTGACCCTCTGGAAACGCCCCTGTGTGATTAGAGCAAATAGACTCCAACAACAGAGTGCTAACAATTCCTAAGCATGCTGTTTGAACGTGCAACGCATCTATTTTGAAACAGCTTTACACCCACACCCAAATGTACACACCCAAAAAAGTATGTTTAGTGAGTTACTATCTCTGCCGTTGAATGCTTGCAGTATTTCTGTTTGGAAATGTAAGAAAAAAAACAAAAACAACCCTAACCTGCAAATATTGAGGTCAATATCCGTGTTACAAAACTGGCTCCAAGCCCCATCGCTGAGAGGCCATGATCTAAATGCATCTGTGAAGCTGTTGGTATTGATTTTCTCTGGTCAGAGTAGTTGTTGGCAACCTTCCCTCAACAGCTCAGTTGTTCCCACTTTGTTTCTGGCACCACTGAAGCAGAGGCGGGTCACTGAGGTTTAGGTGATGTGCGGGGACTCGTGTGGAGGGTGCTAACGATTTTTAAAAAACTTTTTGGTGACCGCGTCAGGGCCGTATGACCCGAGGAGATTTAAGTCACCACCGGCAGTCTGTCCACGCCGCTGCAAGGTAAATGGAAATGCGAGTGCCCTGGTTTATATAATGACACTGCTGAGGGGAATGGTTTTATTAAGACAACACTGGATAGCTGAGCAGTCAAGGGAACATATCACTGGATGTACAAGTCGACTTTTAATATATCTTTTTTTTTTGTTGCAAATATGTGACACTGCAGTTTTACTTCACAAGTTTTCTACTAGTTAATGTTTCCTTTTTCCTATTGAGAGGTACTGTAATTTCTTGATACTTCCATTGTTACTATTTTTTCTGTTGTTTTTTTTTGGTTTACTACAAATTGTGCTCTTTTATATTGTTTTCATTGAATTTGAAAAGGCACAACTTATTTCCTCAAAGGTGTACTGCGGCTCGTGTTACTACACGCTCATTGTACTGTTACCTTTATTGTAGGGATGCACTGATTTATCGGCCGATATTCGCCTTGTTGACTGCAATCGTCCTATTGGCAAACAAGATGACATTCACCGATTGCAGTGGCCGATATTTATCTGTTGTGCTGGATCAATTTTGCGCTGCCTAAATGTCGTGTTAAAAAGGTTAAAGGGGCTTTTGAAGCAATTTAAAATATATATATATAGTTTTGCTGTGAAGGTTATATTAAAAAGTTGTTTGTATGATTGGATTTTGCTCATTCCAAGATTGTGTAATGAAGGGCTGAATGTCTTTAAAACAGTTCTGTTATTTGTTTTATAATGAAGATTTCTTTGTTTCCCTGGCACAAAAGAGGGAATAATTAACAACTAAACTAAATAAACAACAGCAATAAAAAGTGTTATTTTAAACCTCAATATCAGTATCAACCCAGAATTTCCCAATGCATGCATCCCTGCTTTATAGATACCAATTATAAACTGTTTCAGCAGATTCTCCTCCCTAATTATGCCATCTCTCTCTCTGTCCCTGACTTTCTGCCAGTCACAATGGCAGAGTGAAGATGGGGGACTGGAACTTCCTCGGGGGGATTTTGGAGGAGGTGCATATCCATTCCACTATGGTAGGCAAGATCTGGCTCACCATCCTGTTCATCTTCCGCATGCTGGTCCTCGGGGTGGCAGCCGAGGACGTGTGGAACGACGAGCAGGCTGACTTCATATGCAACACTGAGCAGCCCGGATGCAGAAACGTGTGCTACGACCACGCTTTCCCCATCTCCCTCATCCGCTACTGGGTGCTGCAGGTCATTTTTGTGTCTTCTCCCTCGCTGGTTTACATGGGCCACGCTCTCTACAGGCTGCGGGCGCTGGAGAAGGCACGGCAGAAGAAGAAGGCTCTGCTGCGGAGGGAGCTGGAGTTGGTCGATGTGGAGTTGGCAGAAGCCAGGAAGAGGATCGAGCGGGAGATGAAACAGCTGGATCAGGGGAAGCTCAACAAAGCTCCTCTGAGGGGGTCTCTGCTGCGTACCTACGTGGCTCACGTCGTCACTCGCTCTGTGGTGGAGGTGGCCTTCATGACGGGCCAGTACCTCCTCTATGGCTTCCACCTCTACCCGCTCTTCAAGTGTGAGCGGGACCCTTGTCCCAATGCTGTGGACTGTTACGTTTCCAGACCGACAGAGAAAAGTGTCTTCATGGTGTTCATGCAATGCATTGCTGCAATTTCCCTCTTCCTGAACATCTTGGAAATCATGCATCTGGGTTACAAGAAGATCAAAAAGGGCATCTTGGACTTCTACCCTCACTTGAGAGACGAGAAAGATGAACTTGATGACTGCTATGTCAACAAGTGCAAAAAAGAATCTGTCGTGCAAATGTGCACCGGTGCACCCCGAAAGGCAACGATTGCCTCTGCACCCAGTGACTACAACCTCCTGATGGAGAGGGTGCAGGGCACAATTATGTACCCGAACCTTATCAAACCTTCAACTTTTCTACCTCTGCAGGGCGAGCTGGCCCCTCAGCACGATTTGGATGATTCCAGATGTTCAGTCCAAAGCCCCCCACGCTGTTCCTGCACCTCGACGACCAACGAGCCCTGCTCTCCGTGCTGCGACTCCCTGATCAATCCAAAGCAGGAGGCCGAGGATTTCGTGCATCTTCCCCCACACGGTAAAGAGGATGTTGGGAGTGAAAGAGGGAGCCCAGACTTTCCAAAATACCCACAGAAAGCAGCGGACACTTCTTCCTTCCCCACGCTGCCAGTGAGTGCGTCGAGGAGGCCGTGGAGGCCTCACGACTCTTTCAAGTTCTCAACAGTGTTGGAGGGTAAAAGCTCCGACACGGATTCATATGGAGGCGCGAAAGCCAGCAGTGGACCTCCATCCACTCGAACGCAGTCAAAATCAGATGCCAGACATCAAAGCCGGCCCTCCACCCCAGAGTCACTGGACGAGTCCAGCTCGGGGTCCAGGCACAACAACAGACCGCCGTCCTCCAACTGCAAAACATCGATGGCGAGTAATGCAAGCAGCAGACGAGCGGCAGACCTGCAGATCTAAACTTCAAATGCACCGTTTCCTCACAGCAATCCATGTTACAGGTGTATCGATTCGACCGTCATATCTACATTAAGGATTAGCAGCACTATAATCCGCCTCCTGCGCGGTGAGAGTTTGCTCATATTTTTGTTCGGTCTGTGTTGTAAACCAGTGGTTCCCAACCTGAGGGTCCCGACCCCCACTAGGGGTCGCCAAAGCTTCAC
>JAOVVB010204121.1:0-10830 GCA_028570985.1 Heterobranchus longifilis
GGAGAGGAGAGGAGAGGAGAGGAGAGGAGAGGAGAGGAGAGGAGAGGAGAGGAGAGGAGAGGAGAGGAGAGGAAAAGGAAATGGAAATGGAAAGGAAATGGAAGGGAAGGGAAGGAAATGGAAGGGAAGGGAAGGAAAGGAAAAGAAAAGAGGAAAAGGGGAAGAAAAAGAAAATGGAAGGAAAGGAAAGGAAAGGAGAGGGAAGGAAAGGAAAATAGAAAGGAAAATTGAAAGTGAAGGAAAAGAAAGGAAAGGGGAAGGAAAGGAAAGGAAAATTGGAAGGAAAGGAAAATGGAAAGGGAAGGAAAAGGGGAAGAAAAAGGAAATGGAAGGAGAGGGAAGGAAAGGAAAGAAAAATGGAAAGGAACATTGAAAGAAAAGGGAAGGAAAGGAAAATGGAAAGGAGAGGGAAGGAAAGGAAAAGAAAGGGGAAGGAAAATTGAAAGTGAAGGAAAAGAAAGGAAAGGAAAATTGGAAGGAAAGGAAAAAGGAAAGGGAAGGAAAAGGAAGAAAATAATAAATGTGGATGGAATACATTTAGCAGAAGTAAACAGCAGTTACATTATATTAGAATTGCAAGAATTAAAAACAGGAAATACAGTACATGAAAAAAGCAGGCATGCTGTGTTCAGACTCGTGCATCATACAAAAAAATATTCAAAATATTCAGTATACAAATATGACAATTAAAAAAACATTAAGGAATCTGAGAGTGCCCCAGGAATGACGTATTTAGCATGACCCTGGCTCCCTCGACAAAAAGCCTATGGGATTTTTCCATTGGATTATTGCAGAAAATAAGCTCTGTGACAAGGACACGTTTATGACACTTACATGTTTTGTCTAGCAAGATAATCTTCACAAATTAACCACTTTTATGATTTTAGAAGCGTAAATGCAATCGCCAGAAGTAAAAAGCTAATGTTAGGCTATAAAGGAACTACACCAGGTCACATGACTCGCCGTCACCACCACTAAGCTGTTTAATGTCCTCGACAACCTCTGTAGTTTAGCCACTTGTTAGCAACCGCCTTTTTAAAGACACTTATAAGCTTTGAGTGTAGTATTTACGACGTATTTTATGTCGTAGAACAAAACGTGGAAATCTCTTAAGCTTGTGTTAACCACAGACCTTATTTCAGACGACTAACCACAAACCCATTCAAAAACCCATTGACTTCGAGGCGAGGGAACTCGTTGCTTGTTTTAGTGCTCTTCTATATAATTACAATGTTCTGAATATGGGAGCAAAATGGGTTGTTTTTTTCTAAATTTTGCTATGCATGTTGCCCGTGGATGGAATAAAATTACAGATCCGTTGGAGATTTTTTCTGATGTTGTGCGCTAATTAAACTTGTGTAAATGTTAATATGGCACAGTGTTTAACAAGAACATTTGAAAATGGCACTACGTATGAAAAAGGTTGCTGACCCCTGGTCTACAAGATAAGTAGAAGGCAACACACACACCACTTGCTTTGTCCCCTTTCTCGATATTTCTTAGTCCTTTCAGAAATTCATCATGTGCCATGCAGCAATCATCAGATAAATAAACAGACAATAATAACAACAGCACCATCGACAAACATCAAAAACAGGACACCTCTGTGGTGCAATCAATTTCCCCGAAGATCCAATTCCAAAGAAAACATTTTTTCATGTTTATGGATGTTGTTGAGGGAATCTTGAGTGGGTGGTTTTCTGTGTGTGGTCATAGACACACCTCCAACACAGCTGGTGACTGTAATTATGGGCTGTATTGAAGCATTATGTCACTTTATGATTGTTTATGTCTTGAGAAAGGTCCTTGCGACCGAAACGTCGACTCTTCCTTTATAAATAAATACTGAAGTGATAAGTGTGTACAGGAATTTACTGTTTTTCTTTGGAATTGGAATTGCAGAAGTCAGTAGGATTCATTCTCTGGGGACCACGTGTCTGCACAAAATTTCATGGCAATCCATCCAGTAATTATTGTCAATATTTCAGTCTGGACGAAAGTAGTGGAGCAACTGATGTGTTATCCCAAGAGCCACGGAGCTAGCACGGTTAAAACATCACCTTCGTTGCAGTGCACATACCAACGTGTATTTCTGAGACTGTCCTCCACCGAAAAACGACACCAGCAGCTTAGAACGACTCATATTTACGTTTCCTGTTAGGCGGCGCCCTCTAGTGGCCGTAGTAATTATGATGGGAGCCAAGCAGGGAGCACGTAATATTAAGAGTGAGAAAGACCGTTTAGGGTGGGCCCAGGAGACTGGTGTTCGTGTACCGTTTAAAAATAAAAGTAAGCAGCGAGTTATTTTAACGTTAGGTGACAAACAGAACTACGTCATGTTCTGCGTCACGTGCGTAATTACGTCATGGAATGGAAGTAACATAAGAAATGTACTTTTTCTAAACCTGACCAAGTAGTTTTGGTGCCTAAACCATAACCAAACTGTGACTGTTTCACAACGTCAGTGCTGTGTATAAAACCACAACTGTAATACGTTTAGGTCGTATTTCCTGCCACCACCAGGGACGCTAATTTTACAAACACTTGTATGGGTCGTATTAAGAGGTATGGACAGAATGCTCCACCTGTGTCCATATACATCTGTGTTTCTTTCATCCGTGTAGAGACACGGACATAGAACATGAGGAAGACTTTTTTTTTTTATGGTGGAACAGAATGGCAATGCATTTAATACATGACTTCAATGTTTTTTATATCGATGTGTTGAATGGGCTCACAGACCACCGCTGTCTGTAACACTGCCAAACATCTTTTGCCAACATAAAGGAGGCGTGGAACATCGTGACATCGTTTTAAATGAATGCATCAGTTTTCATACGTAAAGAGAGCATCAATGAGCCTTTAGAGGGTGGGAACAAGTGGCTTATGTGGTCCGATGGTTTGGAGGACTTGTGGTATTTCTAGTTAGCCGGAGCAGGAAGATTGCTGAAATGACTGTACGTGCTCTGCAGCATGATGTGGACGTTGGTAAAACTGCTGCCTGTCTGAGACGTCCGTCCACACACATCTGCATACAGCTGGATGTTGCTAAAAGGAAAAGGAAATAAGGTATATGATTTGTTCTGCATATACTACAGTTAAATAAGCCTCGTGCGAAGGCTGGAACACTGGCTGGTTGCACATAAAAGACGAACACTAAACCAACGACATGGCCGACATTTATTACAGCTGCAAGAAGAGAGTGCCGAAAGCTCTGCCGCACCAGAGCAGAGAGACACTTTTATACCAACAAAATGATAGGAGAGTCGACTTTACAGATACAAAGGACATTTGGCTTTACAGATACATAGTTTGAGGCTCTGCAGACAAGGCCATGCATCTTCAGCATTAGCTGTCTCCCTGCTGTACTATCTAAATCCTCCCTGGCCCTCTATCTGTCTGGGGAATACAATAGATTCGCTGACTAGCAGAAACAACTGATAATGAAAAAGGATAAGAATGAATATTGGAATTTCTCTTTGTGTTACATTTTAGAGGCTGAGTTGCTGCACAAACAGACTCTTAAAAGTCCACATGATTTATGATGTCACTGCCACCATCCTGTAGTCGCTGTCTGCGGTACACTGCATGGGTCATCATATTTTTTGGCTTGTAGCAGAGTGCCAGAGGGTTTTGGGAGAGTGTTGCAAAGTGTAGTGTCAGAATATAATTTGAAGCCAACTGTGACATAAGGGCTCAAAGAGAACAGTGTTGTACAAAGTGCAGCCAAAAACATTTTCATAGGATATTTTTTAATTATGTTTAATTGGGGGAAACTGAGTGACCGTGGCAGAATTTTCAGCAGACATTTTGCAAACTTCTCTGGGTTTTGACATAAGTTAGTAAATTCCCCATTTAAAATCAATGGCACATTTATGTATATGTTTTTATTTTATTTTTTTGTCATAATTCTAATACTTTAATTTGATATGTCGCACCAAATCATTTGAAACATGACCAGTATTATGTTAAAAGAAAAACATATTTTTGTGATCAATTTTTTTTTATTGATATTCAGATATGCATGAGAATAAATAACAATACAATAAATAAAATAAAATAAAAAATCATCATCATCATCATAATCATTGTAATAGTTATAATAATAATTAATTCCTTAAGTGAGTGTGCAGATCTACAAAAGGACCAGAAACAAAGAGATGCAGCTTGGTGGTCCTGTGCACTAACATTGTTTTTATTGATGTAAGTTTATACATTTCAGAAAGAAAGAGATGCTGCTATCTGCTGAGTAAGTGTTAAATAAATGTTAATTTAAGTTCAGCAATTCTGTGTCACTATGTAGTACTTGTTCTTATAAACAGACTAGTATCTTATTTTCATATGTTTCGACTAAATAGTTAATCAAGTTTAGACTAAATTAACCTTTTTCGACTAATTCTGTGTCACATTTGTTATTATTATAATTATAATTATACATTTTTTAATTGTTATAGGCTATTTTATCAGATGCAAACAAAAGAAATCAGCATTATAAATCGGCCACCGGCCGCCCTTCTCTCTAAATATCGTATCGGCCATTGAAAAACCCATATCGGTCGACCACGACTATATATATATTGTCATATGACCACTGTATCAGATTGGATTACATTGCACAAACGTGAGTTTTGTTGTGTCCACTCCCTGTAGGTGTCACAGCCACAGCTCCATCCTATAATAACCCGTGCTGTTATTTGAGACCCTGTCATTCTGAACAGCTGATCACCTGCCAGCACACCGGCCCCTCATCCCCTGTAATCAGGCAGAGTGTATACATATTCCCACAAACACTAACCCTTTGCCAGATTGTCCAATGTAGCTGTATGCCACTGTGTTCCAGCCATCTGCTTCTGTTCTGCTTGTTTGTAAGTTTTGATCTCTGTCTGTTTTATCTTCCTGTCTGCTCCCATTTGGACTTGTTTGTCTTTGCTGACAGCCGACTTCTGTTCTGAGCGTAGACCAAGTAAACCCCACTTTCATTTCACTCTGTGATCTGCTTTTTGACACACAACACCTACCAGAACTGTGACAAAAAGCTGATATATGAACAAGGTTTCCAATAACCTAATACAGTTCAGTGCAGAGGCCAGTCTCAGTTGGTCCCAAACATTTAAAATAAACCTTTTTTTCCCTGTAATCACAAGAAAGCAGCGCTGTTGGGGCCAGATTACTTGTATCACTTTGAGTCAAGCTCAGTTTGGGAAGCAGAGGTTTGCCAGACTGGGATCTAATCCCAGTTTGGTCAATTTAGCTCAAAGTTGGAGGCACTTTATCACAAATGAGGTTGTTAAATGTTAGTATGTTAAATTCAAATTTCATTCGATATCCAGACTCAGGGGATCAAAACAGATGCTACAGCAGCAGAGAACCGGTAAGATTTTGCATTTTAGCTTTAATGCAAAAAGAGGGAGGTCACCAACAACTCCATGCTAGGCTTTTTTTTTATGAGACTGTCCGATGTGAGTAGGTGGAGTTCTTCTCCACTTCAAAATGATGTGTAAACATGCCACAAAATACTTCAAATCAGAACAGAGTGACACACCCTATAAACCCCATAACATGACTTCATTTTCCATTTTTCCTTTTTTATTTGTCTGACACCACATTGAAATTCTTTCTGCAGAATAATGGCACAGGACAGGCACTGTTATGCTTCTCCAGGCTGCCACATGGTCTCTTTGACAGTCTAGTCCTTTTTTTTTAATAGATTTGGCACAGCAGGTTTCAAATAAAAGTGGAGTTGCACACATGTCGATGCATCTTATTACTGTTGGAGTAGAGGATAAAATGTGTAATTGTAGACCGTTCCGTATGTAGTGGTTACAGCGGATGCCAGTTGTCTGTGCCCCTTGTGGGACGAGACTGTCCTCCCTCCGAAAAACATAGGTTGTTTGTACCATGGATGTATAATAAAACCTGGATACGGCGCCGCCGCTCAGCCTTGCAGCAATTTTTTTCCCAGTGGCCACTCAGGGTACTGCAATGAAAAATTCCCCTGCGGTCCAGAAAGCATTTTCTCCATAGGCCACCACTGTAAAAGAGACGCCTGTAAAACTGTTCACAGGAAACCTACAACTGCAAACAAGCTCCGTTATGACTCTTTCTATTCTGAATTTCTAATCCACGGACTTAATATGTTTGTAAAATCTTCCTTGAGCTGAGAAGATCGATTTAAAAATCATCCCAATGTAAGGGCGAGCGGGATCTCGGCACTGGGGCCGACGGGAGAAACGCTACTGCGCATATTCTGTGGGCCACATAACGCAGAAGTAAACCCGAAAGCCTGGAAACTTTTTTGGCGTATGTGCCAGTTGAGCAATTCTCATTGAACTGCATAGGCACCATTTTGGTATCCAGTATCCAGGTCTTATAATACATGGTTTATACATGCATAAAATACGACCCATATTAAGGTTTTATTGTTAAGCGGCGCCCTCTAGTGTCCGGAGCAAAGCATGCAGTCACGTAACGTAGTATTTAGACTGAGAAAGTGACTTTAGGGCGGGCGGGTGGATGGTGGATGGGTCAAACAAACACAGGACTTTCACCCAAGAGACCAGTGTTTGTGTCCCATTTGAAAACGGTGACATATGTTTAACATAACTGGGACTACGTCACCTTCCTCGTCATGTGCCTGATTACGTCATTAGCACATGCATGGAAGTGAGTTAACATAATGAATATAGTGATTTTAACCCAAACCACAGTCTTTTTTCCAACCAAGTTGTTTTCTTGCCTAAACCTAAACCTAATGAAACTATGTCCGTCTTTACAACGTTAACAGCGTGTTTAAAATTGCAACCGTGACGTTTCGGTATGAAGACAGAAAATGCTCATGTGGGTCGTAATTCCTCCCACAATTCCTTCCTCAGAGTAATTATGACCCATATAGATGTTTTATTGTTAGGCGACGCCCTACAATGTGTTCATAGATATTCAGAAAGCAGGAAGTCATGTAACATAGTATTTAGAGCGAGAATCGTGTTTAGGGTGGGTGAGAGGGGCGGTGGATTTGTGTCCCATTTGAAAATAAAATTAAACAGCAAATTATTTTTTAATTAGCATAACAACCGGAAGTACGTCACGTCCCGTGTGACGTTCCGCAGCACGTGACGCAGATGCACGTAAGTGATTTAATGCCTCAAATGTACAGATTTTAACCCAAAACATGAAACTCCGAATGTAACGTTTAGGTATGAGGGTAAAAACGCTCATATGGGTTGTATTTACTCCCACCGCTAGGAGCACTAATTTAGTAAACGCTCATATGGATCGTATTAGAGGTTAGGAACAAACAATGGTTTGGACGATTAGCTGGCGCATGCCAATTGTCCGCGCCCCTTGTGGGACTGGTGATCAGAGCTTCAAGCATCTGTCAGAAAATAAATAAAATGTGTAATTGTACAGTCTTCAGAAACGTGGGAGCAACAGTGACACTGAGACAAGGACTTACTGTCCCAGACAATGTTGAATTATGTTCTTTCAATTATTGTTATTATTGAGGTTAGATGCAGGCATGATGAGCAGTGAGGCATTTCTCCACACCATAAAATCAGACTGATGCACATTGCAGACCCTGGTTTATGTAAGACTTATGTAACATAGTCATGCACTCGTTGGTTTTGTGTTATAATAGGGCATTCTATCAGAATCAGAAATGGTTTTAGTGCCAAGTAGGTTTGCAAGGAATTTGTCTTGGTATTATATAAATAAATTGGAGATACAAACCTATTTTTAACAATGTGTTTACCACTTAAAACTCGTTCTGCTCTGCTCACGCTTTAATTTATGCAGGTCACAACCCTGAATGATCACTCATGCAGTGGAAAAATGAGAGCAGGACTCCTCGGAGGTACGTGCTGTAACGTCTGCTGTTTCCACTGGAAAGATTATGCACACATTGAGTGGAATTGTGGGTTTAGCAAATTAGATCACTCTTAACATGTTAGTTCTTGAGATATAAGATCACTTTTCTTCTTCCCATGGGGCATTGCTTTTGTGATTATAGCAGCTTAAGCGTACTGGAAAAAGCACTATCATTTAATTTGAACGGCATTTCCTGGAACATCTTGAAAATGTGTCTTCTACCTTTTGGCACCGCGTACTGTTTCAATACTGGAACATATTTCACAACTTTTATTATAATCAGTGTAGTGAAATAAAGCTGAAACAAAGCTCTCATTACTCAACAGGTGACCAGCACATGCATTTCTATTTCCTTTCAACTAAACTGGACTTGTAATTTGATGCCAGCAGGCGACTGAAGAACAGGTGGTCACTAAAGGAAACTCAGTGAATAATGTTTTTATGTCTGTGTGTTTCCAACTACACAGGTCAGACATATGCTTTACAACATCATTTCTGGAGTTAGATAATGACTTTTACACAATGATCAGTTGCAGATGAAAAAAAAGCAATTAAACCCTTTTAAATCCAAATCCATTTTTTCCAGTCATTTTTGTTGTTGTTTTGTTTTTGCATATTCTATATGTTTAATTGAATAATCAACATATATAGCCTAAATAATTGATAGTTGTTTCTAATATTTTGTCCACCTCATTTTTGGGGAACATAACTAGCCTATTAAAAACACTTAAAAACAAACAAACAGTGGCCGGTAATTCAATCAAATAATAAATCCAATAACCTACAACAAAGCAACAAAAGTAAAAAAAATAAAATAAGAAAAAATTAGTATAGCCTACAATTGGGTCCACATTTCTGCCACATGTGGTCAGGTAGGCTATTTAAAGATGATACAATATTTATTTTGTTTGTTTGTTTTCATTTTTCATGTTTGTAAAGCTCATTTTCTGTCATTTTCTCTTGTTATTTGTTGTTGTGTTTTTGCATATTTTATGTTTAATTGAGAAAAAAAAACACACATCAACATATATAGCCTATATCATTGATAGTTGTTTCTAATATTTTGTCCACCTCATTTTTGGGGACCATAACTAGCCTATTAAAAACACTTTAACACCTATAATTCAATAAAATGATAATACATTTAAAAAATTAGTATAGCCTACAGTTAAGTCCACATTTCTGCCACATGTCGTCAGGTAGGCTATTTAAAAATGTGCAGGCTTTATAAAAGCACTGGACTATAATTAGGCCACAGGACTGTGTTTCTCAATACTCTCTTAACTTCTCTAAGCATCTCTCCGCCAGCCTGTCACGGTTAAATGAATTAACACTGGTTTTCAGTGAGCTCGTCTGCTGCTTGTAGCCCCCTCCAGACTGAATGCAGCCTTTTAAAGTGACGGAGAGAGAGAGAGAGGCTGTAATTTGAGAGTAGCAGAGAGGTATTATTAGCCAAAAAAACCCGAAGCGCGGCACTTGAGTTGAGACATCCAGATGTTGCGTTTGAGGCACCAAGTGAAGTCGAGAGTGGACTACAACTGTTTCCACGCTGAAAACCTTCATACATTTGCTTTTTTTTCTCCCCTGATCACCAGCAGTGATGGAAGCTGATTAAAAGAGGAGAAAACATTTTATCTGTTTGGACAAAGAGGATATTGAGGAGGACGTGAAAGCAACAAAGCCTCAACTTAACTGCGCACTTTGGACGTTTAAAACCTGATTGAAATGTTTGTGTTTCTACGCCGCGTTGGAGTTAAATAGTCCCACCTTTGTTTTTAAACTTTTAATACTTTTTGAGAGTGTGTTTGGGAATAGTGAGCATCACCATGGCTTTTCTTCACTTGCTCCTGTGTGTGTTATCGCTGCCGATGTGTGGAGCTTTTTTCAGCGGACCGTTACACCCGGAGATGTCTAACGGTACTTTTCATCACTACTTCGTGCCGGACGGAGACTACGAGGACAACGACGACCCGGAGAAATGCCAGATGCTTTTCAAAATGACCGACGAAAGAAAGTGCGGTCTCGACGAGGACCAGGACGCCGTGATCCGGGATGATTTCACCATCATCAAGAGGCAGATCGAGGACACCGCCCGGGTGCTGGAGGGGATCGCGAAAAGCATCTCGTACGACCTGGACGGAGAGGACAGTTACGGGAAATACCTGCGGAGGGAGACGGCGCAGATCGGCGAGGCGTTCACAAACTCTGAGAAATCTCTGCTGGAGCTGGAGGTGAAATTCAAGCAGAGCCAGGAGAGCGAGCTGAAGGAGGAGCACCGGCTCAACGACGACTTCCTCAACATGATAGTGCACACGCGGGACGTCCTGAAGGACACGGTGGACATTTCTCTGGGACTGAAGGACAAGCACGAGCTCCTGTCTCTGATCATCCGCAGCCACGGCACGCGGCTGAGCAGACTGAAGAACGAATACATGAAGTTCTGAGAGAAAGTAGTTCCTACACATCTCATTATTATTTTTAATTTTTTATGGTGGAGTGTGTGATCATGAGGCAGAGGTGAATATTTTTGAGCAATCATATCAGGGATAAAAAACAAAGTTTAAAGGGCCAGTTCACTTAAATCAGAGGTTCTCCATCTTTTTTCTTTTTTTTTTAGCCAAGGACCCCTTACAACAGGTATACTCAACTTGCTTTGCCCGGGGGCCACTTCCTCAAGATGACCTGAGGCTAGGGGCCAGTAAATAGGGCGCCTAAGTTTGTAGTTCCAAAAGGCGGAAATTAGTTAGAATTTCTGCACTTCCGGTTCCCTCATCTCGAAATCAATGAGTTTTTTTAAATGTTTTTGTTTAGACGTCTGAAATAAGGTCTGTAGTTAACACAAGCTTCAGAGATTTTAACGTTTTATTCTATGACATAAAATATGTCTGTAAATACCCCGCTGGTGCATTTAGAAGCTTTTACGTGTGTTTAAACAAGTGGCTAAATGAGACTACAGAGGTTGTC
>JAOVVB010204142.1:0-10829 GCA_028570985.1 Heterobranchus longifilis
TCTGCTCGTTTCACTCCGACACTTTAAGGAGGAAACGCAGACCAAAGCAGGTTTAAACAGCAGAAATGAGGTGCAGTGTTCGGGCTCTGGCAGTGTTTTATCCGTAACTGTATGTGATTATTTTTAACATGATTAAACACTGAGCAAGCTGCAGTAGGAAACAGTTTGAAAAACGTAAATGCATCAGCTGTGCGTCCAGCAGCAGTAACACTGCAGAGAGCAACAGCTCCGAGTCCAGTATAACTCAGGTCCAGTATAACTCCGAGTCCAGTATAACTCAGGTCCAGTATAACTCCGAGTCCAGTATAACTCCGGTCCAGTATAACTCCGAGTCCAGTATAACTCCGGTCCAGTATAACTCAGGTCCAGTATAACTCTGAGTCCAGTATAACTCAGGTCCAGTATAACTCAGGTCCAGTATAACTCCGAGTCCAGTATAACTCAGGTCCAGTATAACTCAGGTCCAGTATAACTCTGAGTCCAGTATAACTCAGGTCCAGTATAACTCCGAGTCCAGTATAACTCAGGTCCAGTACAGCTCCAGTCATGATTTACAGCACTAGAGGCAGGCAGTTTGATTAGCAGTATAATGCTGTATAGCTTTGTTTAAAACAATAGAACTTCAAACTTTTTTACTCAAGTTAAAGTCTTAAGTGCATGACGTTCTAAACTTCAAATGTTGATAAAAATAAATATGCTAAGTAATGTACTAGTAACTAAAGCTATGAAATATAAAGATTTAGTAGAAGTACAACACTTCTCTCAGAATTCTAATTGGGAGAAAGTAATATGAAATTAAAATATTGAAGTGAAATGTTATGTATATTGTGATATGTAAGTAAAAGAAACTAAAACGGATTTTCAATTTTAAAAAAATTGTGTGCGTTTGTGTGTGTGTGTGTGTGAAACATATTATATATTTTCAATATCTCTTTCACAGCACCAACACCACTAAAGAAGAGAAGTTAGAATAACGAGGTAAATGTCAACTTCTTAAATGTTACAGAAGTATTAAATGTGTAACCATTACAAATTAAAAGAAGGCTTGAAATATTTCACTTTACCTATATTGAATCTAGAATATACAAGTTTTCCGCTAGAATATACTAGATTTTCCATTAACTAAAGTAAAAAAGGATATAGTTGATAGTAATGCTTAAATAAAGTTGAGTATCATTTTTATACAAGGGACAAAGACATGTACAAGGGACGTTCAAGTCAAAGCGGGACCTTTGATTGTGCAGAATAACAGAACACACTCATTAGAGTAAAAGCTCCCTTTATTTCTCTCTCTATTTTTTTCTCTATATATGAGGTTGTGCAAGAGCTCTGTAAGAGCAAAACGCCTTTGTGTGTAATGTGTGTAATGTTTCTTTCATTCAGTTAAAACATTTAGTAAATGTAGCACATTTGTTTGTTAAATAATAGTATAATTTTCAGTTTCTTCTACCTTCCATTTCAATTATATCTACTCAATTATTTTACTCATTTTCACTTTGCATTAACTTCTGATTTTTCATTACATTTACTCAATTTTGTACATCATTGTTCTAAATATAGTTATTCAGGTCTAGTTATTCAGTAATTTTTTTTACTGACTTGTACTCAATTCATAAAGTATATTTTAAATGATTTTGCAACTTTTATATTTACTCAAAATTTTTAAGTGTAAAAATGTTTCACCAAAAAAATTGAGTACAGCACATTTTTATTTTTTAGAGTGTAATAAATTAAGATTAAGACTCAATTATTTGTCACATTTAACCTACAGCAACATTTTTTATTCACATATCATAGTTAGGAAGCTGGTGTCAGAGCAGAGGGTCAGCCAGGATATTGCACACCTGGAGCAGATGGGGTTAAGAACCCTGCTCAGGGGCTCAACAGTGGCAGCTTAGCAGTGCTTGGGCTTGAACTCCTGACCTTCTGATCAGTAACCCAGAGTCTTAACAGTTAGCTTATGTGATAACAAATCAAATAAACAGGGTATTTATGATTCAAACAAATGTGAGAGGAGGTTGGGGGGCGATCAGTACACAGCTATTAATACACAGTTCACATTACAAGTCATGATGCTCATATCATGTTTTTTTATTTTATTTTATTTTTTTGTCAGATTGGATTTGCATATCATGACGGTTTATTGGGATTGAATCACTTTTGGAGCCAGCCACAGTGGTCATTCAAGGAATTGCAGGTTTCGATACTTGTTTCGATACTTGTGTTAGTGTCAATTTTCCGAACTGGAGGTTGCCTCCTACTGTTATGTTACTCCTGTTATGTTATGTAATCTGTAAGTGCTGGTCATGTCTCAGACTGAACTGCTTGAGCATCCCTAAAAATGACTAATAATAGCCTATGTTATATTATGCTATATTATTAGTCTAATAATAATAACTAATAATTAGTTACACCTAACAATAACCCAACAATTAAAACACACACGCTAGTTTTAGTTATTAAAAAAAAAAACTTTATTCCTTCAAAACTTTTTAAGGAAATACTGCATAAAACAGGAGAATACAGGTTCTATTTTGTTTAAAGGTAAAAAAAAATACACTGTAAAAACAAAAAACAAAAAAGAAACAAGCCACATCAACGTAAAAAAGTTTAGTAACCAGCTTTTTAAGTTTACTCAACTTTTAGTGAAATTTGCTGCCCAAACTAAAGATTTCACATTGCTATTTAGTTGACACAACATGAATCCAGTTCAAAAGCTTAAGTTGGCTCAACTTGTAATTCAAATATTTAAGTCAGCTCAAGTATTATTGGTTGTTGGCTCCATTATTCATATTTGACCAAAAATAGTCAAAGTTAAAACAGTGATCTGCATAAAACAGGCAAATACAGGTTCTATTTTGTTTAAAGGTCAATAAAATAGCCGGATAACACCAGATGCTTATCAGTAAAAAAAAAAGAGTCTATGGCAACAAGAGTGAACATGTGAATCTGTGGGGAGCATGTCTCTCCAAGTCCAATAATAATCGTTTGGATGGCTTTATAGGTGTCTGTTCAGTCCTTTTGGATTTCAATATTTAGACCTGACCAAACATCACTCCTAAAGCTGCTGTACAGTCAACTAGGCCCTCAAAGACTACAGTCCCCTCCAACAGCTTGTTCAGGCTCTTTCTGTAGCTCCAAAAGGCCAGCCGTCACCCCTCTGACCCCAATCCTCCACTAGTGACTCTGGCCGTTTTTATATCCCTGAACTTATTGAGCACTGAAGTGCCACTACTCCTGTTTTACTTCTGTTAAACACTTCTGTGTTTTTTTTTTGTTCACTCGCGCAGTTGTGTGTGCTGGAATGGAGCAGGACGCTGCTGCTGGGAAAAAAGTCGGGGCAAAGTGAGGAAAATATAGATAGGGTTATAAATGTTTAGCTCGCCAACTCCTGTACAGTGTTGTAACATGAAGCCTAACATCAGCTATAGTAGTAAAGTAATCTTTTTCATTATTAAGTTAAAAGTATGATTACGTGCAAACTTAATTTTATGAATTATACATAAAAATCAATATACTGTATGGTCTTTTTCTGACATAAATTTTTTTAATTATTTCTAAGCCAAAAAAGTTCATTTATGTAGAGAAGTTACATTTATGAATGAAGTAAACAACCTTTAAAAAAAAATACGTTTATAAATGAAGATAATGAACACACAAGTTCTCCTCCAAAAACATTTATTACCATCCTTGAAACGATACATTACCTTTTCTTTTTGTTGTACTATTATTTCTCCAATTAAAAGACAGAAAACAAAAATAAAATAAAACAATGCATTTTTAATAACTTAATCTTAAGAACTGTATAAACCTATTTGCCAACCATGTAAAAATCTAACAATGGTTTGACCAAAATTTTATATTTTACTGTCAATAAGCTATACGTTCCCTAAATATTTTCTAACTGAAAATTTTCTAAATATCACTCCAAACTGGCTTGTTCTATGTTTAGGTCACTTTCCTATTAATTTTTACGGTACTTAAATATAATTAATTTCATGTTATTTGGCACAGCCGACTTAGTGTAGAAACTCTGGTGTTTTTGAAAATAACCGCGTTAGTTAGCTAATGCTACTGTAGGTAATATAGGTGTTTTTAGCTAGCAAACACAAATGCAAAAATCAATCTACAAAGTACTGTAGTTGTTCCTGACATAAATCATGAAAATTGATCATGGAAGAGATACATTTGACATAGAAATTACATGAGTTTGCTTTTTTACCGGCCATAGTTTTTCAAAGAAAGAACGTGATTCAGTCCGCGATAATGCTACGTCATGAGGTCACGTGACACGGCAAACTTTTGGTTTGAAGTAGAAATGTCCTTTGAGTGAACGGATTAATTTAAGTTTAACCAGGGGCTGCAATGTTTGCTTTTAAGCAACGTAAAAATATCAGTTTCGATAGGAAATCAAAAATTTCCATCAGATCAATGTAGAAACATACTTTGTATCAATGACGCAGCAGTTTCACTTTTTTCAGTGTTGAAAATCATATTTCACATTTTTGTTAGCAATTAAAAATCCTATCATTAATAAAGAATTTATCATGACAAAGGACCAATAAAATAAAGTTAGTGTACTCTTTACTCATCTTCTATACCGCCTTATCCTGTATTCAGGGTCGCAGAGACCTGGAGCCTATCCCAGGAGGTTTAGGGCACGAGGTAGGCCTGGGCGATAAAACGATAACGATATGTATCGTGATAGACACGTGATCGATATCAATAAAAAATGTGTTCGATAAAACGTTCGATATTTTTTTATTCTTTGTCGGAAGAAAACAAAGGTTGCGAAGCTAGTGTGACCGAGCATTCGCACCGGGCTCGCCCAAACACTTTGTAATATAAAAACAATAAATACGAAAGCACACAAAATCCTTTTTAATCCTTCTACAGCAAGCCCCGAGGGGATAAATGCATCACACACACACACATATGCACATCACGAGCGCCCATGCATCTAACATTAGCTCAATATAACAAAATCAAGTTAGGTCTGTTACACTAGTTTGGTTGCATTAACAAAGGCACTCGCTCTCTGATAACCTAGCAATGTAGGGAGTAATCCGCTAACAGCCAATCATGTAACAGTATCACGTTTGGTTGCGTATCACTTTTCTGCTCCATTTTACTGAAAGTTAATGAGGGGGACACTCAGCTCACAAAAGAGCTGAAGACAAAAATAATTTCTCGATGAGAAATATGCTGACCCTGACACAGATGATCTCCTTGACATGGCTACTTTCGTGGACCCTGTGCCAATCCATTGCAGGGTGCACGCAACCACACTATGGGCAATTTGGGAATGCCAATTACCCTAATCTGCATGTCTTTGGACTGTGGAAGGAAACCGGAGTACCCGGAGGGAACCCACCAAGCACGGGGAGAACATGCAAACTCCATGCACACAGAGACGGGAACCTGGCGGTGCAAGGCAACAGTGCTAACCACTACACCACTGTGCCGCCTAAAGTTGGTGTAGTAAAATTTACTGTTGGTTTTATGAGTCATGCAATAACCGCGCGCGTGCACACATGAACCTGTTATACCATATGTGCACTAGCAAACAGCACTACAGCTCTGATTTTATTACTAAAATGAAAGAGAAAATGAATAACAGGCATTTGGAGGACACCCAAAAACATGACCTACTAAACCACCAAATAGTTCAAAATACACCTCACAGCGCCCAAGGACATAACAGTAGCTCACTAGTTTTCTCAGGCACCCAATTAAATTTAATGAGCTCACCGGTGCTGTTTACTTGAAAACAAAATTCATCCATTTTTCCTTCTGAATGAACAGAGAGATGACCCGATCAGACAGGTAATCCTTGGCCTTAATAAAGCCAAGGGAATGTCCTTTATTTTCAAACTCTGTTGTTCTTTGGAGAATGTCCTGAACAACATAAAACATAAAGTTTAATAAATCCCCCAGATTTACCTCCTTCAAATGTCCACTACTAGCAATATAGAAAAGTAAAGTTTTACATCAAACTACAAAACATCTGCGTTGTGCCTTTAATATTATAATAAACCAAGATCAGACTGCCTTTTTAGTTAATCATTCGTAATGTGTGCCTTATATCATGAACATACCAGGAGCCTTGCAGCAGGACCTCTGGGAAAACCTCGGGGAAAGGACAGAGACTTCAGTAACATTAGCTATTAACAGCAGAGAGAAAAAAAAAAAAACATCAGATTGGCTGAATTTCACCTTTCTCCATCAAGTCCTGAAGACACAGATGTCACATTGGAAAAGTGACAAAAATTCATACATATATATTTCATTTTGTGACTATAAGAGTAAAAAAGGGTTGAAGAGAAAAGAAAATATAAATATTTCAAAACTTTGGTTGGACTGTGACCAACCAAAAATGTCCAGCTAAAAATGAAACAAAAACAAAGCTATGTAATGATGTAATAATCAAGCATTTAATATAGTGCTGATGGAAATTTTTCAGACCCTTCTTTTTCCACAGTGTTATATTTCACACTCATCTTTATTTTATAAGCTTAACCGGTTTAGATGGCCAGTGTCAGTGCACAGACATTTTCAGTTCTCTCCAGAGATGCTGTACTAGGCTCAGGTCCAGACTCTGGCTGGGCCACTCCAGGACGTTCACAGATTTCTTCTAAAGCCACCCCTGTGTTTTCCTGGCGGTTTGCTTTAGATCGTTGTCTTGTTGAAATATAAACCATCACCCCAGTCTGAGATCCTGAGCGCTGTGGAGAAAGTTTTCACACAGAATAGCTTTTTATTTTTCTCCATCCTTTTTCCACTCTATACCGACTAATCTCCCAGTCCCAGAAAAACATCCCCACAGCATGATGCTGCCACCACCGTGTTTAACTGTAGGGATGGTTTTAATAAGCTGGTAGGCACTGCCTGATTCCCTGATTCCAAATAGTTAAAAACAAAGTATTTTGCTTTTCATGGTCTGAGAGTGAATTTGTTGCTTTTTGCCAAACTTCCAGCAGATTGTTTTGTGCTTTTTAGTGAGGAATGGCTTCTGTCTGGCCACTGTACCATATAGGCCTGATTGGTGGCATGCTGCTGTAATGGTTGTCCTTTTGTAAGGCTGTTTCCTCTCCAGAAGGGAACGCAGGATCTCATTTATAGCATCACTTTGGTTCTTGCTTACCTTGCTTGTCTGCCCAAGACCCTTCAGCCATGATTATTGTGCGCTGTAACAGTGCAGCTAGATCTGAAAAGACTGTTGGTTTCTTTTCACTCTGACTTGCACCATCTATTCTGAGACCTTATATAGACAGCGTGTGTCTTTCCTAATTACGTCTAATTAATTCAGTAAGGCACAGGTGACTCCAATCAAGTTGTGGACTCATGCCAAGGACAATTAAGGGAAACTTAACAAAATGTGAAAAACTTAAAAGGGTCTGAAAATTTTCTTTCTAAATTCTCTTCTCAGTTGTTTTTTTTTTCTTCTTCTTTTCAAATATCATACATTTAAGTTAGCTTTGTAGATTCCCTTGGTTTTTTAATATACAGTATAAATAGCTAAATTTTGAAAATTAATTCCTTTCCAGAAACTGACTGTAATTCAATTTTGTAGCTCTTTATTTAATTAGCCACAGCTAAGTACTGTAGCTATTTTGTTGTATAATTCACTGTAATATGTGATTATAAGTATCAAAAGATCTTCCTTTATATGTATAGCTGTGTTATTATCTCTGTATATCAGGTATATGTTTCATGTCTTGTCAGGTCTTTAATAACATTTAGTTCAGTTCAATTTTCACAGTGAAATTCTTTATTCGTCGCATATCCCAGCTTCTTGTTAGTAGGCAGGGGTCAGAGCGCAGGGTCAGCCATTTTATGGCGCCCCTGGAGCAGACAGGGTTAAGGGCCTTGCTCAGGGGGCTCAGCAGCAGCAACCGGAGCTGGGGCTCGAACCACCGATCTTCCGATCCGTAACTCAGAGCCTTAACACACTGAGCCACCACTGCCCCAATGCTTTTAATCGTGGTATCAATGGGAAATCATTATCCTTTAGTCTGTCGATTTCCCACATCTTCTGATCTGTACAATATGTTAAAAAAAGGTTGCAAGACTTCAACTTTCATGTTAATTCCAGTTTAATCTCATAAGTATTGTCTTGTCATCTCATAAAGTGCTAAATAACAAAGTAGTAGATAGCAGAGTATCAGCATTTTACAACTGTGTTGCACTAAGTTTAACTTTTGTTGTCTCTACTTCTGTAATCCTGTATTTTTTAAATATTAATATGACATTGAACGTTGCTGATTAGTTTCCAGTGCAAAGTAGTAGGCATCCTAAGCTAACTAGCAGTCCAATAGGAATATTCTGTGCTTGATGAAGACGGATCATGCATTAAGTCAGCATGACATGAAAATATTTTGCTCTTTTATTTTTTTATCTGAATCTCAGTATTCGCTTATGTGAACTTGTGTTTGAGATTTAGTAGTTTCTTTGGGTTCTGGGTTATTCAAATTCAAATTCAAATTTTATTTGTCACATACACAGTCATACACAGTACGATATGCAGTGAAATGCTTAGATTAATATTCAAATAATAATCATCATACTTTTTTGCTGTTTGTGTCCAGCATTGAATAATTATTTGACCACGAATGGCTGTAATGTGGTTGTGAATATATGACTCAAATGAAGCTGCTCACATCACATGCACTTTTGAAAAAAGCGATATGAACAGCTTGATTTCAGTCATAAAAAATGGCAACTTTTGCAAGGCAGACGAAATAGAAAAATCACTAATAGTACCCCAGAAAAACATCAAAACAAATATATACTCGCTAAATAAACGATGCCTTTTGCAAAATGAGAGTGTGCGCGATGTGAGGAGTTTTATTTAATATACTTAAATTACAAAAAAACACAGCCAGAAGGGGGCAACCAAAATGTTTTAACATACTCCAACTTCCCTCCCGATACAAACAACTAATTTATAAATAATAATAATAATAATAATAATAATAATAATAATGAGTAAATTTGGCTCAGTGGAATGGGGGCCTAAAACTTAATTTGGACACTCTTCTTTTAAACCTAACAATGTGCTTCCCTTCGTCTATCTGTCTCCGGGTCTCCATATGACTCACCTGTTAATCACTTTTGTTCTTTCGAGGTATGACGTAACACAGGGCATCTGGACAAAAGCTGAAATATACAGTGGACTGGCTGGATTTTGCTTCGACATGTGAATTTCACAAATTTCTTGTAGCCGGTCCAAACTTGTTTGTGTGAGTGGAGAAAATAATTTGGAGAATTTTTTTTGTGCAAAACTTACTGGATATCAAAAAAGTAGAAATTTAGTGGAAATTAAAAAGAAATAATTGGTAATACTGTGTTCTGTGTTTTGCCCTGTGTTCTTATTGCCAGGAACTTGTCATAATTAAAGGTTAAGTAAGGTGTAATGTCTGTTAGTTTTGTATTTTACTTAATAATGTTTTGATTGTTTTCATATGCAAAAACTGATTAAATTGTTGGAAATTTTGAATTTTTAGTAGGTGGAATGGATTATATGCATTTACCCTGTTTTCTATGGTAAAATGCGCTTCGCTATACAAAATTTTGAATTACAAACTCACCTCCGGAACATTTGTATGAGGAGGGTCCACTTTACTTTCTTTGCTGATAATAAACATCAGACATATCATGCACTTGTGTGTTTGCGTATGTGAGTGTGTGCATCTCTCCTAGTTTGGAGTCAGCTGGTATCGCATCGAGGTTTAACAGATGCAAAAGCAATAATTTTTCTTCTTTTAAACTTAAAGTTAATTGAACTTAAGAATTTGGAGGCTGTTTTAACCTTTACATAACATCACGCCCACGACTTTTAAACACTTTCACTGCATATAATACTGTTTATAGCTGAGTACATGACAAATTAGATTTTAACTTGATTAACATGTCAGCGGCATGGTTGTTAGATGAGGTGTTAGAATTGATAGTAGCTCGATTTTGCAAACTGCATCTCTCAAAAAGTGTAAGCACATATTAAAATATAAAAAATATAGGAGTCTTTCAAGCACTGAACATGCCACGTCTATAAATTAATTAGCTACGGCACATTAATGCTTCCTAATAAAGGTTCTGTAAATGTTTGGTCAAATAGAGATGAAAGGTAAGGTCCCTTTTTTCTCAGATGCAAAAACTAAAAAAAAAGGTATTTCAAATGACTTTAAGTATCAAAAACTAAGGCACACATTAAAATAAATTTTAATATAATTTTATCGCTTCCTTCCATTTTGCAGCCCGCAACAAAACGCTCCCTCAAATCAATACACAGCTAACTGTTTGTGTCTCCTTCCGCTTTGTGGGTGACGTAAGCACGTTTTCTTCGTCTGTGTTTACTGGCGGCTTGCATCCGGAAGCATGCGGTGTCACGCCAAACAAATAATTGCGCAAAAACATAACGCAAGCTTTTAAAATTAATTAAAAGAAGCTTAGTGGCAGAAAATTTTGCCTCGATCATTTTTTGTAATCGAATTACTCAAGTTACTCATGGAATCGTTTCAGTCCTAATTTCAGCTCTGTTTTACTGTATGAGTGAGTTTACAGTATTTATAGATATTCTTTATTCATGACAAAATGTGAAATAATACTAGTCTATTTAAGAGCTTAGTAAAAGAACTATTAAGAAAGACCGCATGGTATTATTACTGCCTTTATTATGCAGATCTGGCAACCCTGTTTATAGCAGCTAGATAGAGATGAATGTTCACTGACGAACATTATTTCAGCTTTAAAACCAATAAAATGTTTCTCATTTGCATTTCCCTGCTGCTTTTAAACCCTACAGCTCACACACAGTGCATTTAGTTTGT
>JAOVVB010204163.1:0-10829 GCA_028570985.1 Heterobranchus longifilis
AGTAATCTAATATTAACATGCAATTCAATGCATTGCTTTATTTTCTGTAAAGTTAAAGCAAATGATGATTTGAGCTCCGCTTTCTGTCCATGGTGCTGAAATATGCACCAAAAGAGATACGATAAAAGGCGTTTTTAGAACCGCTACTATAGAACCGTCTGTGTCCGCTGCTTGTCCGTGGCAATTTTTAATTTTTAGTATATCAGAGGAAAATCAGCAGCTCTATTCATGTTCACAGCCAGAATCTTAAGCATAATTTTTGTGGTTTAAAAAAAATACGATTTTGAAAAGAGGAGGGGACATGTCCCTCCCCGTCCCAAGTAAAAATTACGCCTCAGTTTAGAAATATTATGTCCTTGTGTAATAAATGTTTTACACACTGGGGGACTTGAATTGCAGAGATATTGATCATGAAATCCATTTTTTTTTATTTTTAATCAGTGGGTCTTCTGTCTTTTTCAGTCGATTGCACTGGAATTAATTTGATTGTCTAATCTTATTCATAAGACAAGAATGACTGACAATACTTTGTTGTGCTTATTCCTCATACAGTATATATATCCGGTGTCTTTGACACCATGTGGATATAAGGCAACAATAAACCTCTGAGGATTTTAAAGATGATTTCATTATTATAATGAAATTGTTGTGCAATGATGAGCCTAAACAAGACACAAAAAAGTCGTTATTGATGCTTTTGCTTGCAGCAGAGAAGAATGAGTGTGTGTAACATAAAATGAGTTTTAATATAATAAAACTAGCTACATTTTGGTCATGACAGCGTTACATGTGTTAATGAAGGCATTTCAGCACTGTTCCTCTGCTCCATCGTTGCCTTCCTTTGTTCTTGCAAGCTTGTACTTTTAATTATTAAAGGTCCCATATTTTTTTTAAATAAATAAAAAAAGATTTCCATGTATTTTTTTATTATATGGCAGGCCAAGGTGCTATATAAATACTGTGAAAGGAAAAGGAGTAGGAAGAAGTATACACTTTTACTTTTACTAGTTATTCCTACTCCTTTTTCAACTACTCATCATAGACTTATATACAATTTATAAATTCCCATTTCTATGTCCAACCCAATACAATATAAATATAAACAACTATCCCAATTCTATATACAATTCATAACAATAAATGTATGAACCTGAAAAGGAGACCTTCTAATTATTATAATTAACACACTATTTGTGGACTATTATATTCTACCTAATTCACGTTTGTGCATTGTGTTTTGTCTTATTAACTTTTGTCGTTCATGTCACTTTAATGATATTTGCACATTATCCCTTTTAAAATGACAAACTATGAATGAATGAATATATAAATAAACAAACATCATTTTTCCGACAGAGCTCAAAGGCGGCACGCAGCGGCGCTCGTGACGTTGTGTATTTACACAGAGACCAGGAAGTGCTGTGCAGGTGCGATGGAAGACGGATGGCAGCGCTAGGTGTGTGTGACATTAGGTCAGGATAAAGGACGATGTAATGGTTCAGACACTGGTGGAGGAAACATGGAGTTTTGTTTTCTGCGTGCTCTACTTGTCGTCGCCCTGACGGCTCGGACATTAGCAGACGGTGAGTGTTTTCAGCTAAAGGGACGAAGTCACAGAAACCTCTGTTAGCATGTTTGCTAGCTAACTATGTCGACATGCGGTTTAACCTGAACGGCAGAAAGCTTTGACACAGTCTGCGCTCTGTACACCTG
Source organism: Heterobranchus longifilis (assembly GCA_028570985.1). NCBI lineage: Eukaryota > Metazoa > Chordata > Actinopteri > Siluriformes > Clariidae > Heterobranchus > Heterobranchus longifilis. The sequence goes on from JAOVVB010204163.1 coordinate 1,714, forward strand.
TTTCACACTGTTACACTCACACGCTCACTGTTAAAGAGATATTTTCTGTCAGTCCTGTGATGGTGTGGTTGTCACGACGTGTATCTTTACAGTACCTCTCATTGAAACATACTGCTGATTTGTTAGTAACGTTAAAAGTCAGTCAACTGGTTCTGCCTGACATGCAGCATGGTTTAGACTTACCGTTCGTCCCAGAATTACTGTGACAGCATTTCTTTTGTATTCTTTCTCACTGGGCAACATTTTAAGTTAAGGGTACATGCATTATCACGAAAAGCATGCATTAAATCATGTAACGTTAGAACTTCATCAGGGATGTACAATAAATAATAGTATACCATGCATAAGTTAATGCAAGAATAATACGTTAATTAATGCAGTGGTTCCCAACCTTTTTCCTTAAGGGCCCCTTTTCTATCATTGAGTAAACGACCCCTGACTAAGTGACATGTTGTATGGACATTTCACATTGTATTCAATGCATAACAATAACAGTACAGCACAACTGATACACTGTACAATTAACACAAATAGTGAACACAATAACTGCAGGAATTTTGAGCAGATTATTTCCTGTCAATATGAGAGAGAGATTAATTGTACTCTTAGATTTTTTTTATGAACTTTGAATACAATTTTCTATATCATGTGATTTAAAATAAGAAGTTTATATCTTAAATAATAATCCAAACGTAACAATTTTACAATAATAATAATCCCCAAAGTAACAATTTCGTTCAGTTTTCTTCACAGAAATGAATGAAATGCTGAGATATAGTATAGATATAATGGATATAATGTGTACAGCTATTTTTGCATTTACGTTTTCATAGTGTCATAGTGTGCAATTTTTTGTTGTTGTAGTTTTTAAATTTGTTTTTTAAGCTGGGGGACAAGAAAAATGTTTTGAATTGAACTGTGTATGTGTATGTATATATATATATGTATATATATATATATATATATATTATTATTATTATTATTTATTTATTTTTTTTAAGTTGTCTTATCTTCTTGATTGTAAGGTGTAATTACACCTTCAAATCAGAAGGCCTCACAACCCCCCATGAAAGTTTGCCGACCCCTAATTGGGGAAAAATGTCTATATTTATTTTTAATATTCTTTTTGGTACATTTAATGGCTTATTGTTTTTTACATTGGCAGCTTTCATCCTCCATATTATTAATTAATTCATCAACTTTTTAAAATTAAAATGTATTTCTTATTTATTCAACATTTATTTTTAAATGTAGTTTTTTATTTATTTCCCTTTTGCATTTCCCCCCTATGTATTTCCCCAATTTATAATTTCTCTATATTAATTTTTTATTTGGGCAGCTTCTGTCCTCCATTCAGGGGCCCGGTATATTCTCTATGTTATACGGGGTCCTTGGCTGAAAAAAGATTGATCTGATCTAAGGTATCTCAATCATCATGATTTCTGAGTTATTAATGACATTCATGTCTTCTCCATAAGTAAGTCTGCAGTTAAAGGGACAGGACAAAAAAAACTGACCTTTCAATCACACGCTTAGATACAGTTTTGTCATAATGTGGAAAAACTGTAAAAAATGTGGATATTACTTTACTACACACAAAAAAACGTGTTTGTGTACTTTGATACAACGAGGTCTTCTGCCCTACAGATGGACAGGTGACGTTTGTATCCGAGCTCTCTTCCAAACCAGCGCAGAAGTTGTCAAAGTACGGTTGGTACGGCAACGTGAGGCTGCAGAGGTTTCACATACCGGAGGAAACCGCTGTCGCTCGCTGGCTGTTCACCGTCACCAAGGGCCACAGCTTCCACTGTGGACAGCACAACGTCACCATGTAAGACACACACACTTCTACACCTGTCAGTCTGCCGCACAATTGATTTAGATTCTTTGGGGGTCATGATTCAATTTAAGATCAGTTCTCGATTCAGTACATAGGGGTGCTAATTTCAGGATCTACTCCAGTCTGATAAAGGCAGTTTGGCAAATGATGGCATGAAAGCAGAGTAAAGTGTGTGTAAGATTATGGAGTTTCTTTTAATGAAGACTGGACTGACTGAATTTCTTGCTGCTCCATTGTTCATTTTAGATCTGAGAGCTAACGTTAACAATAACGGACTAGCCAGCAGCCATACTTCACTGCTCCAACTCCGTAGAATCCACTTCCGTACGAAAGCTACGGCCACGTTATCGACTACAGAAGCCGAAAAGGGCGCGCGACAAATCAACATTGAAAAAAAAAAAAACATTTCCGATTTTTGGAAGTTGATAGAAATCTTGATTCTTGCACGAATCAATTTTTCCCCCCTACCCTTACTCACTTCTGTCCTTTTTCACTGGTATTTATTTTAGTCTCTCCTCCACTCCTGTGACTAGGGATGAAACAATAATCAATTTTATCATGGATCACGATAAAAACACTCACAATAAGTTGATTGTTGTGAATTTGTATTATTGGGATAATTGTGAATATCCTCACAAATTGACTGCAGTTTACTACAGTGTCCTATCTGTGATGCAGTAAAAATATTTGTTGTAAAATATAAAGTTTCGAGAAAAAAACTCACAGTTTTATGAGAAAAAAGTCGTAATGTTTTGAGAAAAAAGTTGTAATGTTTTGAGAAGTCACAATTTTATGAGAAAAAAGTCCTAATTTGTCGTAAGTTGTAATGTTTTTAGAGAAAAGTCCCAACAAAGTAAAATGTAAGTTAAAGTGATTCCAGTGTGTTTTAGTGCTGTTTTAAGAGTTTTAAGCATATTTCGTTGATTATCGGGATAATATCGTGAATGGCAATTATTTTGGCCAGGATAGTCGTGACATTAAAATGTTCATATCGTCCAGATTTCGTACTCATTGTTCTCTGTATCACATGGTTAGATGGACCTCCTTACAGACCAGAAGAAATATCCATCTCATGTTATTCCCCTCACATCTCTCCTCTCATTTAAATCTCGTCACTACAGCACACGATCCAATAATTACTTCACCTTAGACCTCTCAACCCTCAGTGTTGGCAGGACTGGGTTCAGATACTTGCACCTTTTAAATGAACTACATTCCCCTGGGAGATTTCAACGCTTTGATGACTGGTGTTTTTGATGATTCTTGTAACTGTTTTTAATTCCTTGTCATTGTATAGTTGTGTTGTTTGTGTTTTTACTGTAAATGGTTCCTGTTCTCAGGTCTCTCTTGGAAAAGAGATCATAATCTCAATGAGACCTCTGAACTACCTGGGGTCTGGTTGCCCTCGTACCACTGTGGTGAGAAAGTTTGACAGCAAAAGTACCTGATAGGGCTGTCTTCGATTAAAGACATTTTTAGTCGACTAACACTCGACTAATCATTTAGTTGATTTAATGGACAGATCTGTAAAACTGAGTTTCTCCACAAAGAATTATGCAAAAGAACCACTTTAAATGTTGTGTTTCTTGGAAATGAAATGAAAAAGTCATTCAGCATGAAAAAAGCATAAAAAAATGACTAATCCACTAAAGAAATCTTAGTGGACTAAGACCGATTAGGGCACTGGTTCCCAACCTGGGGGTCCCGTCCCCCACTAGGGGTCCCCAAAGTTTCACAGGGGGGTCGCGAGGCCTTCTTGAATTTAAGGGGTGTAAGCTTTGTGTATACATTTTAAAAATATATATACAGTTAGCTATATCTCAGCATTTCATTCATTTCTGTGAAGAAAATTAATGAAATTGTTATTTTTAAAGTTTGGATTATTATTTAAGATATAAACAGGATAATGGCACGGTGAAAACCTGAAGACAAACTGTATTCACAGAGCCTTCTCTCTCTGCCTCGTCCTGCATTAGAAAAGTTAAAACAATGAAAGAGCTAATAGAACAATGGCCAATTTATCAAAAAATAAGCCTATTAAATGTTAGACATTCAAAAAATATAATACGGACGGAGAATTGTATTAAAAGTTCCTAAAAATAAGAGGAAAACTCTGACTATTCACAGGAAACAATCTGCTTAAATGAGTCAAAATGTCTCATTTTACACAAACTTCCTGCAGTTATTGCATTCAATTTGGGTTAATTGTACAGTTTATCAGTTGTTCTGTACTGTTATTGCAATGCATTGAATAAAATATGAAATATCCATGAAATATGTCACTTAGTCAGGGGTCGTCAGTTTACTCAATGATAAAAAAAGGGGCCCTTTAAGGAGGGGGACCTCTGGATAGTCGACTAATTGATTAAGACGGTGCAGCCCGAGTAACTGACGAAGGTTTTTGTATTCTAAAAGTGTGTTACCACTTAACTTTAGCAGTAAAAGACCTGCAGACGATCATTTAAAAACTAAAAGTAAGAAGGCACAGGTGCCTGCGGTGGAATTCTAAAAACTAGTAAAAATCGAAAGGAGTGTGGAGGATTTTCTGCTTTTCACTGCATTGCATTACACCTGGGTCACAAATGTACGAGGCCCAATTAAAGCAGAAAGGGAAAGGAAGAAGCTTTCAGTCCTGTCGAACCACATTCTTATCTCCCTCTCCTGAGGTGTATCTCTGTGACGGAGCAACTCCAAGAGCAGAGGGCACATTCTTACATTCACTCACTGAAATTCATCCCTAAATACTCTCATCAACCCCTGCTATCGACAATAAAAAGAATAAACGGGTCACCCGCTGTGCATGACGGATTTCCCAGGAATTAAAGACTTTCAAAATGAGTACATGGTGATTAAAATATAGGAAAAATCCCTGACAAAGAAACTATGAAAATAAGAAAATGTGGTAAGCAAATGGGGGAAGTGACATGGCGTCACGTGGTGTCGAAGTGCAGATTCAGAGACGGCTTGTGTTTTTCTGGGACAAACCTCGGGGGAACACAAAAAGATCTGCAATCATTTGGAGCAGCCGCTATCTCAGCCTCTCTCCTCGCCTGTTTCTCTGTGTACAAGAGCCTGTGTCATCCTGTGCTCCTTTACATCGCAATACTGCTCAGAATTAGGAGTCTGGAGCTTAGGGCTGTCTAAGAATATACTACATTCGAATATATGTTCAAATTGTAAAAGAAAACAGATATTCAATTATGAAAATTAATATTTTAAAAGCAGCACCACGGCTGTCTGCATTGCACGTTAAGTTACTGCTAATGGAAACCGAATATTTCCTGCTGCTGCACCTTCACATTAAAAGCATTTAAATGGCGAAACACGAGTGGACCTTTATTATGAAGGAGTCACAGGAAATGTGATGTGTTTGTCAGTGAGCTTGACACAGATGCCTAACTTGCATTTGCCAAACAAAACAAAACACATTTTCTGCTTTTTTTGACAGCGGATCAATTTGAAATGTTGCAGAGAGTAACGTTGATGGAACAATGAGGAGCAGAAACAGACAGCTATTTGATAAATATCTGCAGGAGACAGGCTCAACGAGGTAACGGTGTTACTTTAACAGACTTTGCAGACGCTGTGTTCAGTGTGAAAATGAGATCACGGTTGCTCACCGAATGATAGAAAAAGACCAATTATTGCAGTAGTGGCAAGAAGGTAACCCTAGATTTGCGAGATTGGTAAGGTTAGGCATTAACCTCGAATGGTATGGTTAGTTAGGTCGTTGGGAAATGAGTCACGCAAGAGTTTTTGGCCATTTTCGCCGCTTCTCGTAAATCTAGGTTTTACCTTCTAGACACGACCCAAACAATCCATATCAAAAGTTAAGAAAAGCTCATTCCACAATCTAATAACTGGAGAATAAAGTGTGTTAAGAAATGTGTCCAATGTGATGATCACACTCAAATGCAGCAATACTGTAATATTGAAAGGAGCCTATTCTTCATTGCTTTCTGTGTTATCTTTTATGATCGCTTTTAGGGTAGATAAAGAATGTTTTACGACTGAGAGGATGATAAAAAAAAAGTACCTTAAGTCACTGACGTCAGGAGCTCATCCCATGTTAAAGCTCCACAAATCAGGTGACGGAGAAATCGTCGTCTCTTCTTTCCTCCGTATCTCTGCGCCGCTTTCTCTCTTGGCTCTCTCGTGTCTTCAGCGTTCAGGAGCGGAGGATTCGTGGGTCCATTTCCTTCTCCGTCAGGACATTTGACGACTATTTAAGCACGACAAAACACAGGAAGAAAACAGGCGAACGCACGCATGTAAAAGTGTAAATGTAGATTAGATCACAGAGGAAGGGAACAGCTGTAAGTTGGCACGTTTCCCTGTTTCTCTCTGTGTTTCAGCAGGGTATGAGTGGCATTAAATAAGTGTTCACATTGGAGAGACTTTGTCATAATAAGCAGGGAGGGAGTGACACACACCAGGCCGCCCTGCCAGTGCTCTCACAAACGATTACGCTCTGCCAAAACTCCAAACATACATCTCGGCATTAATCGAAAACATGTTTATCGCTTATCTTCATTTGGCTTCTAATGTTTTCTTTGAACTGTGTTTACCTTTGAGGCACACGCAGAGAGGACTGGGATTTAGGAGCTCCTTGCTCTGGGTCAGTCGGTCCTGGTCGTCTCCACATGGACGCTGACAATGTTCTGACATTTCCCAGAGTCTTGCCGACTGTTAGCATTCTGCGCTAATGGACTGTCGGCTTTGTTTTGTGTGGACCGTCTCACTCTCTGCCCCTGGCTTCAACACTGACAGATATTATCACTGTCTAAACCTGCGCTGGCATATTTTGATATTTTGCTAAGATATTGAGTGAGGTTGGCTTAGAAAGAGCAGAACTGCGGCTGACGGCCGGTGATCTAATCTTAAGTTAAACAGTGGAGGCAGGTGGGGAAATAAATCACGAGGTGAGCTGTTTGAAAAGAAGCACGAGGCTGGGAGATGATGTACATTCTTGCTATACTTAGGTTTACATTTAAGGCAGGTGTATACGACAAATCTGACCAAACTGAGGAAACTAAAATAAATAAAAACAGCTGCAGACATTCCTCGCTAGTCGCTAGTTTAACCGTCATGTTCTGGGGTCCTGGGGACCCGGAGCCCTCCTTTAAATTCATTCAAAATGTGTTTTTCTTTGTGTTCCTTCAGTGGGATGTTTGAGCCGTTTTCACATTCTGCTGCTGAATCTGTGCTAATTTAAATCGAGTTTAACGCATGTACGCACAAGATGGATTTGTGACATCACAACTAGTTTGGAGCCAATCGTGGTCCAGTATGCAACTTACAGTGTGATGTGGAAACTATAAGTTTTATCAAAGAGGAAAGTCTTAAGCCGACTCTTCCAAATGTGGAGACGGTGTCTGCCTCCCGAAACCAAAACCAGGAGATGGTTCCTGTGAACCTTGACCTGCTCTATATGAAAAGTGTCCTGAGATAACTTTGTTATGACACTATAAATACAATTTAATGAATCCTTTAGTGCACATACACTGAGAATAGACTTCCTCACAGTGAAACAAGAGACAGAGAGTCGCCCTCCACTTAAAAATGTATTTTTCTTATGTTTACGTCGCCTAAAATGTCTCATTTCTCAATGAGGCAGAAAGAGTAGATGTGCTTCCAGTTTTTTTTTTTACATTTTATGTGGTAAAAGCATATTAACCCAAATATTAATCATAGCAGAGCACTTCAAAACATGCCTGGAGAGGGACTTTAAACTGTTAAAATGAACAATATTTACATATTCATTGCTGAATACCCAGATTATTAAAGTACTTGAACTTTGGTTTAGCGCCACAAACAAAGACTGACGCATCCTCTCAAAAACCCACCATTTACATATTCATATTCTGGCATTTATAATGAGGGAGAAGAAACAGAAAGTAATTTTAAGAATTTCTAACTAGATAATTGAAAATTCTTGTAGAAAAAAACATAATAGACACCCATTATTATTCAAAGCAGAATATTTAAAAACAGTCAGGGGATCTTTAACATTGTTTTATCACCATAGAAAGGACTTTTCCTAATTTTATAAAAATTGCTTAACAGAGAATTATGCTGTATTTCTTAATCTGTGAATGAATATACACTTGTTTATGCATAGCTAATACAACATATTAAACATGAAGTATTTCCTTATTTGGTGTAATAATAATGTTAGTGGGTTACCACTTCAATACTCAACATATTAGGTTTGTATAAGGTCAGAAAGAAAACAGAAAAAAAAGTTGATTTTGCTATTTCTATTATGATATTTACACATGCAGCAGCGATGAGACTCCAAACAACTAGGAAGTAAAGCTACTGGATTTAAGCGACTGTATTGTTGCTGCTGTATACCAGTCAAACAAAAAGAGGCCTGTTTGTGAAAGTGACCACATGGAGCTTTTATCCGTGCCAACAAACGTCCAGAGCTGAACGCAACCGTCTGTGGATGAGGATGTCGTATCTACTGAAGGACTTACAGGGCTGGGAGAACATAAAGCTCCTTTGGATGTAATTACCCCCCAAAGTATTTTCCTCTTTTTCAGCGAGCCAACACTGACGTCAGAGAGAGATCACAGGTTACAACTTTTGGTTCCCTGGTTTCATGCTCTGGGAAAGAATGACTCTCAAAAATAATGATAGGACTGTTTGGGCTACAGAAGTCGCATAGAAAAAGATAAACTAGCAGACATTTTCTCCTGAGGCTATAAAACCAAACAAGAATATTTCCAATTAAACACAAATGCAGCTGCTGCTGCGCTTCCAGAGACACAGATGCCCAAATCTTAAAATAGAGTTTTAAGCCAAGTTCCTTTCTAAATGTTGCACGTAAATTACTGTGTTGTCTGTAGTGTCAGGGCTGAGAGAATGTATATTGGCAGGAAAGTTAGAGCAGAGGATTGATCATCTCTTTTTAAATCAGTGTGACAGTCTGCGACTATACTTGGTATCATATAATTAAAAACAAAAACAGGAACTTTGGAGAAAAGGCCACACGTGCAAACTGGATATAAAACCAAGCAGCGTGCACGATAAAAACATGAAAAGCTTCTAAAGTGACAACAAACAACAGAAATACTCAGAACATTTTTTTTTTTGCTAAATTATTTTTGTCTTACCTTCACTTTGGAGAAATGATGCTATCCAAGTTCGTCTCATGCAGCATGTGCCGTCCTCTCACCATTCAGCACTCAGCGAGGAGCTCTGTGTGTGTGTGTGTGTGTGTGTGTGTGTGTGTGTGTGTGTGTGTGTGTGTGTGTGTGTGTGTGTGTGT
>JAOVVB010204193.1:0-10829 GCA_028570985.1 Heterobranchus longifilis
ATCTATCAACATTTGAATTAAAGAGGGGTTTTTTTTTCAGTTCAATAAATGCATAGTGTTTCCAAAGCCAATGAGTAATCATGTTAAATAATTGCGGTCCCAATATTGACCAAAATAATTGTGATTATGATTGTTGCCATAATAGAGCAGCCCGACCATTAACCGTGCAATACATTAGCGCGTAACAGTCCTGTTTCTGCAGCTATAACACTGCTGGACTCGCTGCAACCACTGACATGTGGAGCTACTGAGGAGCCGCAGGGGTGTAGAAGGGCCCCGCCAACAGTCTTGAAAACATCTATCCAGGTGGATTATCTCATATAGATTATGTATTAAACCAAACACTGGACGTGCTCCTGGCCACAGTGGTTCAGAGTTAGCTCCACATATGACCGGTGCATTTATATGAATTGCAATCAGAGGGACAACAAACACAACAAAACTGTAAATAAGACACAATGCATGCCAGATTTTCTGAGCCCCACGCTGCTTGATAGGAAAAAATGTTTTTGCCAATATTTTCTGGGCACACTATGACACTATGATGATGAAGATATACTGAATGTTTTTAATAGGGTTACTTTAATGATACACACAGTGCATGCTTTCCCACTGTATATGCACCGCTGTTTGTTTTAATATTGGTTAATGAAAAAAGGCAGAGGGGAAAAGCCTTGGCACACGCAGTCACGATTTATTCTGAGCACTGTGCATTTGCAAATTTAATTTTACCTTCCATTTTAGATTCTGTGGAAATGCCAAATGTCATCAACAAGGATGAGTTACACTGTGTGGCAATAGTATCCTCAACCCTGTGCCTTACACAAACGTATTCTACGCATTACAATAAACGATAAAAAAAACGGCCACATCATCATCGCTATAAATGACAGTCAGGTTTAAATAGAGTGATGGTAGAAAATTAAATAAAACACACTTGCCTATTGTCTACTGGGAAATTAGGTGAAATAGCAGCTGCTGAATTCATGCGCACTAGAAGAGATAATTGATAGTGTACACACTCCCAGATCAATGAAGGGAGTTATGTAGGGATCTGGGTGAGTACATTGGGGAGGAAAGGGGAATAAATGAAGAGCAAAACCTAATAAAAACAAACACAAAACCAAAACAGGAAAAATTAAAACTATAAATTTCAAAAAAGCAAAAGACAGAATCACAAAAATATCTATAAGCAAAAGAACACAATTATACAAATTGGTTCCAATGGAGTATGTAACATATGTAAGGGTTGGGGAGTAACAGAATACAAGTAATGGGATTACGTTTTTCAAATATTACATAAGAGTAACTGTATCTCATTACAGTTACAGTGGTGGTATTCTGAATACACTCAGTCTTACTTGAAGTGATTACTTCAGGGTTAATAGTGGTAAAGTGGGACAGTTAAGCTTAATCAGTTGTATCTGTACATGTATATATATACACCTCCATGACTAAAAATCAACACTGAGCTCATCATGAGCAAGTATGAGATAAAAATATATAAGTTCTGTGGCTATGACATCACGTCTGGGGGCGTGGCCTACCATATGCAACAACCCTGCAGTGAACCACGATTTTTTTTAGGAGATTTTGACACTCTCCCAGTTTGCCAATAGCATATTGTTAAACTGGGACAGTCATTCAAGTCATTCTAATGGGGGGACTGAGTTCCTTTTTTATGTGTTTAGCTAGATAGCTAAATATTTCAACAAATATTTACTTAAACGTCTTATATTCAGCTATCTTAATGTTAATGCTAATTGTAATGCCAATCGCTCGCTAGCAAGTTAGAATAAAAATGTAAAAGAATTAAAATTTCAGATTTGCAGACTAATAGTAGGCCTAATAATGATAATAATATCATAATCATGTATGTTTGTGGCGAGAAGAATGGCCTCATTGAAAACGGGGCGGCGTGCACTTGCACTGGCTGTATTGACGTGTAGACTAATCTACCGTGCTTATATTATTATTGTGTATTTAATTCATCAGGCCTACACTTGAATAACATTTGAATGTGTTTTAAGTGTCCCAGTTTGCCAATAAAAGGTGTCCCAGTTTGATAGTAGCTCCTGTAAAAATGTGGGTTCGGGTCAATGTGAGTTTGAGGAAGAGTCATCCATCCTGTGTTTATTTATTTTATTTTTACTTTTTTCTTCTGTATAGTATAATAGAGCTCTTAAGCTTTTTAGAATGGCATCATATGAGAGGCTAAGACATTTGGAACATAATTCAAAATGACACAGAAGGTAACATTTTCAGAAAGCGTCCCACTTTACCACTATTCACCCTACCTCTTACAAGGAGGTTAAGTTTTCAGTTCAGTTTGTTTGTTGGTTTGTTTGTTTGTTTGTCTGTTTGTCAGCAGGAATACGGAAAACCTACAGGCCCGATTTCCATGGAACTTGGTGGAAGCGTGTAACATGGGCGAAGGAAGAACCCATTACATATATACAATAACGGGACGGATACACTAATTATTTTTTGCTTCCGTTACTGCGAGATAGGGCACTCTCCGAGTGCTCTTCTAGTTTGATTTTGTTTTATTTGCTCTACAAAAATGTTTTAAAAAAAGACATTAGGTTTTTGTGGTATTGTGTGGAACTGGGTTCCAAAGGGGACTGGGTCCCAAGGTTTTCAACCAAGGTTTAGAAGAAACCTGGAAGCAAATTGTCGAGTTTGCTTAAGAATTATTGTGATACTTGTGATAAGGATAATTTACTGGGTAAATGTTTGAAGTTCACACAAGAATAATTCTATAAATCCAAGGATAAGAGAAAACAATACACAATTACTGAAGGTCAAAGATAAAGGTTTTAATTACCTTGAAACACAGCAAAAGTACTGATTTTATGCATTTTATGTATTTGTTTTATGCATTATATCTTAGTTTTATTATCATAATCATCGTATTTTAGCAGAATACTGAAAGCAGCAGAAAGGCAGAACTGATAAGAAGTCATTATCGCAATATTCAACAACGTTATCGCATATTGCATATTTTCCTCATATCATGCAGCCCTATTATGCATTATAACTTCATTGTATTATTATTGCTCTTAATGTTTTAACATGCTTTTAATGTCATTTTATGTCATTTTCTCTTTGCTGTGAAGCACTTTGAACTGCATTTCTTGTATGAAAGGTGCGATACAAATAAAGTTTATTATTATTATTATTATTATTATTATTATATATACAAACGCAGCACACGTACCCGTGGTGCTTTTTGTTGAGTTGGTCCATGAACGCCTCGGCGATGGGCAGAGCGTCGCTGCCGTGGAGAAGCAGGTTGCCGGAGACGTTGCAGCGCAGGTCGATGGAATCCGACCGCTGCGCCTGCAGGTCCAGGTGGCTGACCTGGAAGGTCTGGCTCCAGTTGACCTCGGTGTCAAACACCGGCGCGGGGGTGAGGTCCTCGTCGTCCGCACCCTCAAAGTCTAACCCTGGTCCCCACAGAGAGTCCCTCTGACCCTCCCTGGTGTCTCTCCGGCCCACGGCTCTGTTATAAACCTCGTCTCCGCGGTCCTCTGCTCCTCTCGTATCCGACTGCTTTCTGCCTTTATCGACCGTCTTTGCTCTGTGGATGCTGTTTTCTAGATCCTGTGGAGACTCGATGTCCTTATCCCTGAGGCGTTTTCTCTCCGTGTCCCACTGCCGTACTGCAGGGCGCTCCATGTCTCTGTCAGGAGTAGTGGTAAAAGTGATCTGGGGCTGGGCGATTACAAACCCCCGCTGCTTGGCCACCATGGGGTTTTCAGGCGGAGGAGCATCCCTCTCTAAAGGTCGGAGCTCTGAGTCTTTGAGTCTCTGGATCTGGGTGAGGTTCATTTTACGTGACCTCAGCATTTGATATTTAGAATCGAGCCGCTCGTTCTGGACTGCCGGTCGTTCAATTGCTCTAAACTGCTCTCGTGGATTTATCTGTCCTGATCTCACAACGCTGTCTACTGATTTGGGCTTTTGTCTTTTTGCTGCTCTCAGCTTTCCTTTTGGTTTCATCTGCTCTGCTTTTTTAACTCGGCCCTCGAGCCTTAACTCCGTCCGGTTCTGTACCAGATGTTTGGAGTCTTGTGCTGTCTGCAGAGCTGGTTTCTGCAGGTCTTCGCCTCGCCTCCTCTGCAACTCGTCCGTGTGCGTGTCAGAGGTGTTCTTCCTCAGCGTGTTGTTAGTTTCTTGCATGAAGAGTTTGCGCCTGCCTCTCCGAGCGTAATCATCATAATCATCACCATAGTCTGGGAACAGGGCGTTATTATCCCCCCGGTCCGGCCTGGCTTCCCTCTCTCTTCGATAAGCTTCTTTGTCAAACTCGTCCTCCTCATCGAGCACCGAGTTCCTCCTCTGGAAACCAAAATCTAACACAAAAGGAGAGCGTTATGGCCTGACACAGGCTGTTCGTAGTATTACTACGGAAAGTAATGCACTGTAATTCGTACATGTACCACGTAATTGTGAGTGTGGCTCAGGTTTAAAAGACGTGTGGCTCGAACACACGCAGAATTTTCACACAGGAAACCAGAGTTCAAGTCTGTGTGTATCACACGAACGTCACATGTATTTAAACCAGCACTCCCAGTGACTTTTTACTAACCTTAACAAGTGGTTTTGTTGCCTAAACCTACCGAATTATTCCAGTTTCACAACGTTAATCACGACGTTAATGACGTGTCTATTACACGACCAGGCCATGCATTTAAACCAGACGACGTGTTTGTATATATTATACGAACTGCTGTGCAACACTTTTTGTTTTTTTAAGAAAAGGAAAGTACAAAATACCTCGTCCTCTGAATCCTGTGTCCTGAATATCGGGACGGTCGAGTCTCATGTATCTGGAGAAACCGAACCTGAAGACAAAAGGACAAAACACACAATTATGCAAAGATTTTTAGAAGAAGTTAATTTAGCCTGATGTTACATTAAGATCACTAATTAGTTTTCAGATGGGACTCAAAACATTTTCATCCTCTGCTGTGAAAAGATTCTCAGTAGATTGAAGGGTACGCTGCCCTCTGTTGGTGATTCTGTAAACACACTTTTCATTCTACTCATTCAGTATCAGGGCCGTTTCTAGCTTTTTGGGGGACCTATGCAAAATGTTGTTTGGGGGCCCCTGTTTTGTGAAACCATGGTGGGGGGGATTCCAAATCCTCTAAAGATTTAAATGCATCAATCTGCAATTTAAGAGGAAAAGAAGCTCTTAACTCTTAACATCTTTTTTTCTCTCAAATTCAAATCAAACATCTCAAGTTGACTCCGGCAATTTAAACCTACAGAAACACCAGGGCTCCACTACAGCTGCAATGATTAGTCGAATTATCTCTCTCTATATATATATATCTATATCGATCGACAGAAAAATAATCGGCAACTATTTCTATAATCAATTGTTTAAGTATTTTTTCATGCAAAAATGGCAGAAAATGCTGTTTTTAGAACCTCAAAAAATGAGATTTCCTGCTTTTCTCCGTTTGATATCACCTTAAACTAAATATGACAAGACATCCCTTTAGACTTTGAGAAACTGCAATGGAAATGTTTCACTATTTTCTGACATTTTATAGACAAAATGATTAATGAATGAATCCAGAAAATAATCAGCAGATCAATCGATAATGAAAATAAACTTTAGTTGGAGTCCGACTCCCCTACATCAAGAAACTCCTGGAAACAAATCTGCATTATAACATCTCCTCAATATGCATAAATGAGACAGATGCTGCACATTACTTAAATGTTAAGAACAAATTTGTGTTGTTAAGGAATCAATTTCTAAAATAAAAAGGCCTAAGACGGCAGCTTGGGGCCCACTGGTGCACTTTGGGTTTGAAATGTGCTGCATGAATAAATGTGCCATTCCTACATATGGATCTGTAATTGATTTGTCATGTCTTACATCTTCATGTAGTAGGGGCTTTCAGGGTAGAAGCAGCTGTTGTCAGTCTCCATGTGTGTAAGTCGGGTGTAGTCGTTGGGGTAGATGTAGGACATGTGGACCTGCAGAGAGGAGATTAAATTATGTCGTTAAAGTTACACGAGCTTGCTGATGAATCATGAGATCTTGAAATAATAATCTGATCCCCGTCCACACGGATCAAAGTTACTTATTTGCATTAACCCTGATAACGATTCATGCAAAGTAATGTTGTCGTGGTTTCAGTGCAGCGACAAGTCCGGGGCAGACTTTGCTCTTTATTGTCATAAATACAGGAAACAATCAACGTGTTGTTTAAACGCTCTGAGCAATAACATACAACACATCTCCTTCTGTAGCGTCCATGATGTTTCTACTTTATGATTTACATGAACGCACCAACATCGGAAGATGTGAGGCCTTCTTGATTTTAAGGGGTGAAAGAAAACTTGTTTTAATTTAAATATAGGCTACAGTTTGCCTCTATCTCAGCATTTCATTCATTTCTGTGACGAAAACTAAATGAAATTGCTGGATTATTATTTCAGATATAAACAGGACATGGGTACAGTGAAAACCTGAACACAAACTCTATATTGACGGAGTCTTCCCTCTCTGATAAAAAGCCTCGTCCGGCATTAGAAAAGTTAAAACGACCAAAGAGCTGATAGAACAATGACCAAAGTCACGGAGAAGAAAACACTGAATTTGTAAAAAAAAAAAAAAAGAAAGAAAAAAAAGAAGCCTATTAAGTATGTATGATTGTTACAAATTTTTAAAAAAAATACAGAGAATTGTATTAAATGTTCCTGAAATAGGGCACAGTGGTGGCTCTGTGGTGGAGCGTGTGCCCCATATACAGAAGTCCTCACCACAGCGGCTGCGTGTCGTGCCCTCGCTCCCCTGTTTCCTGTCAATTTTCAGCTGTGTAATCAATAAAGGCAAAAAGCTGTAAAAAATCATCTTAAATGTTCCTGAAAATAACAGGAAAACTCATCTCCGATGCAATATTCACAGGAAATAATCTGCTGAAAATTCATCCAAATCGCTCGTCACTATTTGAGTCAATTGTACAGTTTATCAGCTGTTCTGTACTGTTGTTGTTGTTGTTGTTGTTATGCATTGAATTAATTTATACAATATCCATAAAATATGTTGTTTAGTCAGGGGTCGTCAGTTTATTCAATGATAAAAAAGGGACCCTTCAGGAAAAAGGTTGGGAACCACCGTTCTTGGTTCTTCCAGATAACGTTTGAATTATTGGAAAAAATGTGAGCAGCTAATATCCAACGGCAGAAATGTAAATTGACGTGTTATTGTCGTTACAGATTTGCCTGGTTGCTGTCCGTTTGTCTGTTATGAACATTGCCGTCACTACCGCACTGCATTATGGGATATTTATGCAGCCGTAGTGTCGCAGCGTTGCACACTGTAATATTTCACCAGAAATAGTACACACATCGCGTACTGTTGGTTTCATACTAAGGTTTCGGACATACTAAAAAAGATCTCACATACTGTTTTAGCGTACTAAATAGCACGTTAGTGTGGGATTTCAGACGCAGCCAGACTATAGTGCAGGACATCCGGGAGTCTTGTTGTCGCGGGGAGGTTGCTAGGCAACCTGCAGAGACATCAGGAAGTGACAAATAATGAGACTGAGGTTGTAGAAACAACTGAGAGAAATCAGACGCCGTGCTTCGAAATGTTTTTTTGGTGTCTTGATCCGTTTAAAATAGTTCCTCAGAGGGCATCATGTACGCCAAAATAATTAGATTCCTCAAACAGGCAACACTGCTCAGCACAACAGCAACACACTTAAAAACTAAATAAGAGAGCGCCATGTTTACTTGGTAACCTCACTGAATCTGAGGATATTTTGTATAATTTTAAAGCTAATTTATGAAGAAATGACTGTTATCTTAAAGATGTATGTTGTGGCATCGTTTTTTAATGTATGGTTTATTTGTAGTTGGTGAGTCTGTGGAGGATTTATATCCTGTACCAGAAGATTTTCAATACATTTCTATACAATACTGTTGTCACATTCAGAGATTGCACTTTGCTGCTGCAAGAAAGTGCAAAGCTTTATCATGGAGATCAGACTGCCCT
Organism: Heterobranchus longifilis; assembly: GCA_028570985.1. Classification (NCBI taxonomy): domain Eukaryota; kingdom Metazoa; phylum Chordata; class Actinopteri; order Siluriformes; family Clariidae; genus Heterobranchus; species Heterobranchus longifilis. Next base: position 8,030 of record JAOVVB010204193.1, read on the forward strand.
CTCTCCTCGTCAAAATGTTTCTCAGAAATGAATCAAAGTACAGACTACCTCTGGAGAAAATAACAAAAGTTCTGAGAAACAGATATGATCATGATATGATCATGTGGGTAATCGCCAATGTAAAGTCTCTCACGTTCTCTTGTGCAGCCGTGCAGCGAAATGTTGCTTAAATAGCCGATTTTCATTGAATTTGCACGTCGCCACGTCGTCCAGGGTACAGTGACGTTTTCTCAAGATAATTAAATAATTACCTCGTGATCTCGTGAGATAACAGAAATATTTTAATCCATGATTGTAAATGCAAGAGGCATTCGGTAAATGATTATTTTTAAATGTTACCAAAGTCAGAAAAAAAAGGTTCATAATTGTTGTATGCGTCACCTTGTACTGGTTTCAGCCATGCTGCGAAATCTTAGTTAAATAGACATTTTTTTGTTGAATTTGCGCGTTAATGCGAAATGCATTCTGTAAATTATTTAAAGAAATTAGATATTACTAATTATTTTGAGATTTTACAATGCAACGTCAAAAAAAAAAAACGATTCATGAAATCCTACTTCCCATGTCAACTCAAAGATTGAGTTAAGACATTTTAACTTTATTTTTAGATGAATTAATTAAATGCCTTTTAAGGATCCACAGGAGCCCTGTGTGGTTTACTTTGTTTATTTATAATAAATACAATTAAATTTAAAATAAATGATTAAAAAAAGAAAGAAAGACAGGGCCATGACAGATGGAAAAAAAGCTTCAAATGCTGAAGAATAAAGTGGGCAGTAGAAATGTGAAATAAAGGATATAAATACATACAAACTGCAGTCCTTGGTAGCGGAGGAGAGGGAAGTCTTTGATTGTGTAGCTGGGTTTGTACGAGCAGTCAGGAAGGACACCATGTAGGAACTTGCTGTTTATCAAAGGCACTGCAAAAAACAACAAACACACAACACACAGATTTGAGAGAAGATTACTTTGTGCATTTTAGTTACGAGGAAACAAGCTGCACAACACTTTGCAATTGGTGGTAGGAAATGGGGGGAGGGGGGGGGTGAGGTGAGAAATAGGGCAACAGAGAGACGTCTCTCACCTCGGAAGAGAACGTCTCGCGGGTCTTCCCTCAGCATGTCCGCGGCGGCGGCCTGCTGCTGTTGTTGTGCGGAGGCGTGCTGGTGGCTTGCAGCCGTCTGTGGTATGTGAGCTACATCACTCATTAACAAGGCCGACTCGTCTGTGGGACAAAGCCACACCACGTTAGAATGAGACGCGTACTCTGTGTTTATTGTAAAACAAAATCACTGACTTGATGTGTGCAGGTTTCAGCAGAATAATAAACAGGGCCACAGCTTTTTTTAAAAAAAAAATCTAATTTGAGGACTTTCTCAGCCCGACAGCACAGTTTGAGACGCGGATCAAAGTTCATTACTGTTACGTACAACACTGAGAATTTTTATAACGAGAACTAGCAATGAAACAATGACGCAACCGCGGGCAAACCCCGTCTCCTACTAAATGACGTTCTCATGCAACTAAACTGCATTTTCTATTACGTTTCGAGGGAAATGTTTTTTTTCTCACGGATTACGGTCGCAGTTTTAAACACCTTGCTGACGTGAACTGATTCAAAACTACTAAAAGATCGTGATTTGGGTTAAAATACGTACGTTTGTTACGTAACAAAATATAATCACTATGTTTGTTGATAACCTGTCAATCCATCTGACTTACTCAGAGAAATGTTTAATTCCCTGACAAGTCCTCTGATTTATTGATTTATTCTTCTCCTATGTTGTTGTCTGATTTGCTGTCTGTTTTTTTTTTTTTAACTTTCTTTTTTTTCTCCTTTTTTGGAAGGGGGGGTCTTTTTTTGTCAGTTTTGTTTTGTTTGTGTTGTTTTTTTTCACTTTGTTATGTGTTGTTTTAGTTACTGTTAAAGTAAAGCAGACTGGTGATATGCAGCATATAAATATATGCAGTATATGTAAATGCTCTACCTGCCTTCACAAATAAAAAAAAGTCTGTGTTTTTGTGACCCATCCATCCACGCAAACTTCTGCTGACTTTGATTAGAAACGTTTTTGTAATACGTCAAAAAAAAAAACAATACCTTTCTCGTATAAACGTAATTAAGAATGCAGTTTTCGTTGTACGTTGGAAACTTAATTTTTTTAGGAGACCAGGCTGCACATGCAGACTGCAGAAGGAATGTAGCCTGTAAAAATACATAAATCAAAAGATCTTCCCTTTCTATTCCTGCAAAAAAAAAAAAAAAAATACATTCAAGCACTTTCAATGACCTGTGTCTCTTTTTTTCTGAAATTCACAAACCTTCAGAGATTTCAAGGACCCGTGGGAGCCACGAGAACAATAAAGACAAACTGTTTTGGATTGTGAGACGCGGTGTGATGGAGATTCAGTCTGAGGTCTGGCCTCTCTGACTGATGTGTTTTTTAAGCAGCAGGAATGATGTGTGTGTGTGTGTGTGTGTGTGTGTACTTACTAACGTAGAGGGAGATGTGACTGGATTCAATAACCTTGAACCTAAGACCTTGGTCCAGGAGCTGCCACTGTGTGAAAACCAGCACAAAAGAACTGCATGTCTCTTCTACTCACATTGCAAAGAAAGAAGAACTCCTCTACAGCTTCTTTCACACATGCAAACATGAAATTATCTCGACATTACCCGGCGGAGCTGATGAGGTTTCTATCACGGAAGAAACCGGAAGAAAACAAACATCCGAGGCGGAAGAAAAGGGTGATTTTTTTTTTTTAGAAAGACGCCAACGCCACCAGCGCACACTGGTAT
>JAOVVB010204203.1:0-10828 GCA_028570985.1 Heterobranchus longifilis
GCCATGGGAACGTTATGAAGTGACGTAATTACGCGACGTGAAACGTCATCGCCTCGCGCGAGAAGATAAACGAAACCACGAAAGCTCCGAGAAAACACCACGATGAATAAAGCAAATCAATCTCGTTTACCAACGAAAATCAGTGCAGAAGACTGTGCAGAGCAGTTTCCTGATGTCTGACATGAAAGTGGGGGAAAACTGTTTTGCGCTCCGTGCAGCTGTGTGTTGGAACACAGGTGGAAATCGATGCCAGCTCTCGCAGTTTTCGCAAGTTCCCGCAATTTTCACCGCATAAAATTGCATAAAAACCTGCATATTCCATCGCATTTTTTAAGAAAAGCTGCCGCATAATCAAGGATTTTTGCCCGAAACAATCACAAAAACACTCTGATCGGATGTACTTGTTGGTTTCAAGAGTTGGAGACAAAAAGAAGCTGCCGTGTGTGTAAAGTCTGTTGGGTACTTTGCACTTTGCATTAGTGTGATTAAAGGCAACAGGTACAGACACAACACAACAGTACGACTTTAGAGGTATACTATACGAAATTATTTTGAATATTTTTTGTGATAAAATGTTTTCCTTTACTTTGATTGTACATTATAACAAAATTAACAACAAAAAATACACTCAAAAACCAAAGAAAAGTATACAAAATACACAGAACAAAAATGTACAAGACAATGAACCAAAAAGGTAAGTAAAGTACATAAAATATAAAGCACACTTTCAGTCTTTCAGTGGTGTCGTATCGTCATGAAATCATATATCGAGATATTGTGATACACAATTATGTCATCTAAACTGATAATAACATGCGCATACTGACTCAAATTTCTCAGAGAAATCTGTTGTGCATTTGTGGACATGCATGTACAAATGCATGGAAAAAAAAAAATTCTCTATAAAAAAACTTTGCACTAAAGCTCTTAATTACATGAGAAAATACCTTTTATTTGTCAAGTATTTAATTCACACAGAAGTATAGAACAATAGGCTTTACCATGTGGTTATTTCATATATACTATGTATTTATTAAATTACTAGAGCACATGCTACATCGTGATATATATCGTCATCGAGAAATTAAATGACAAATCAGAATCAGAATCGTGTTTATTGCAGTATTTTTTACACACAAGGAGTTTGTCTTGGTGATACGGTGCATAAACAAGAACACAAAAACACAAAAGTATATATAAACAAATAAATAGAAACAGTAGGTAACATAAAAACAGTAGGTATATGTAAACAGTACGTTCTTTATGAAGCTGCATGATTTAGGGAATATGTTCAGGGAATATTGACAGGAATGTGCAATATTTGAGTGTGCTATGTGCCAGTGACAGTATAATTATGATTATGATTGCATTAATTCGTGATAGAAGATTTTGGCCATATTGCACGGCCCTAATACACATACACACAAACACAGACACACACACATGCAGGGAAATGACAAAACCACGGTCACAAAGATAGAAATCAAATTAAAAGATTGTTCAAGTAATCAGCAGCAGTTATTTAGTTATTAAGTTCAGTAGCCCCATTAATTGGAGCAGACGAGAGCTGCAGAACGTTGAGGACACAGTGTCTGGTGGTGAGAGAGTGAGGAGGCTTCCATCGTACCACAATCATCTTCTGCTGATCGAAAACTCTGAAAGATCATTGAACAGGACAGACACGGTCACTGTTACTGACTGCAGCTCACACAGACCAGATGTGACTTTAGTCCAGAATCGTGCAGCTGGTGGACAGTCCCACATCATGTGAATAATAAGAATTTTGAATATTGAGTTTCAGAATAAATGCAGATTAAAACACGTCTCTTTCTACAGCTGCTGCTTTCATTCAGCCCTGGATTTATGACGTCCAGGGACGTTATGTTGGACGATATCAGCTTTGAGAACTGCAGAGACGGAGATATCCCTGCAGGATCAGACCAGCTCTCCTGTGGTTTTGAAAAGGACACCTGTTCGTGGTACTTCGACTACACTGCCAGTCTTTTGTGGAAAAGGAGTAATGGTGGATTTGTTGAAGGCCCAACTGGGAATGGTGGGTGTCCTCCTGAGAGGAGACTTTTGTTTTAGCAATTACTTTGTGGCATCTTGATTCAGCACATTTTGATAAAATGCACCATGTAAGCACAATATAAATCTAAATAACGAAGGCCTGAAAACTTTATTTTAACTTAAGGTTGTGCTACAAGACTCGAGATTATGTGATAATGCAGGTGAGGTTATTATTTCAGTTTTTAATGTGCAGTAGTGGTAGCCTGGCACCGCCAGACTAATTCGCAAATGCGTATTAGTCTCTCCGTTTATTTTAGATTTCCAAGGGCCGTTATCGGCGACGCAGACCAAAATGCCTCTGGACGCAATTAGATAGACCTACAACCAATCAGAGCAGAGACACGTGACCTACAACCAATCAGAGCAGAGACACGTGACCTACAACCAATCAGAGCAGAGACACGTGACCTACAAACCTTGATTTCATATCTATGATTTCTTCCTCTGCAGGATACTACATGCTCGTAACTGCTGCGTCCAACCTGAATACCTCATCGACAGCCAGACTCGTCAGCTTCCCTCCACCTGCAGGTCGACTCCTGTGTGTGAGCTTCATGTACCACATGTTTGGCAACAGCATCGGTACGTGCTCACTGTCCATAACTACACTCAAACATATCAGTTCATTAGATAATGAAGTAGATTAAATTAAATCCAGAGCATCTGTACTAAAACAAATAATGGCCTGTTATCAGGAGGTAGTAGAAGGGCCTTGCATCCTGTCCTGTGGCCAGCAGGGGGCGAAACAGCTGCTGCAGAAAGCCTCCTCGTTACGATACAAGAACATTAGGAAAATGAGCCGACTTCTCACTGGATTTATTTCCTCAGTAAACAGTTTTGTGAGTTTATGGTCTCAGTCTCTAGTTTCAAGTCTTCTTCAAAACAGAACGATGTTCATTTAGTAAATTATGGTCCCATTAAGAAGAAAACAGACGATAAAGCAGGAGATGTTTTGGAGCGTGGCTGCCATATGATTGACAGGCCGCCATGTTAGCGACAGGATAGAGTGTTAGCAATGCTAACCATGCTAACTCTGTGTACATTTAAATACACATGAACTTGTTTTGGTTGTTGTCTGTGTTTTCATCTTCCAACTTTCACCCTTTCACTGTGTTTTCACTTCATACAAGTTTATTGTCACACTCACAACCAAGCTAACTAGCGAGCGCTAGCGTTAGCTGCTAACTTTAGGGAGAGTCTGCTGATTTTCAACCGCCTCGTGTCATTGCAGTGACCGGCCTGAGTGTCCGGAGGATTCTCGTCAGCCGGTTGAAAATCAGCAAACTTTCCCTCATTAGCGGTTAGCTTAGCACGGCGCCGTTGAAAGGCCACCGTCGGCCGCCTGTTCCCCCCCGCCCCTTGACCTGGTAACGTAACGTCCGGTTTCAAAAGCACAAGATGGCGATCAGTGGCCAAACTCGAGGCTTCAAAACTCGAGGCTTCAAAACGGGAGTCCACAAACATCACTCTTACTCTGAGTCCTTTTATACAGTCTATGGTCAGATCATAAATAGTGTTGGTGTCTGGATGTTTCAGTGAAATGAGAGCAGAGAGTATCGGGACTACATAGAAATGAATGTGAAGCTAGGCATGCAAAGTGATTACTCAGTTTAAATGAATACATCGATCTGCATCGATATATTGATTCAATGATCGACGATCGAACACCGTCGATGCAAAGTGAAAATATCCATACATATCATCACCTTTACAATGCACCCTTACTGTATTTTCCCCATAGGCCTAAAAATAATAAATAGGCCTATTTATTATTTTCATTTAAAAGAATAGTTTGTTTTTGTGTCTGGAAGAGCTCAGTATTAAAATGGTCAAATCATATTTTAGCTGCTTTTTTCTGCAGGCCCCTGAATTAAATCAAATCAAATCGTATTGTGGACTTTGTGATATCAGGAAATATCATATCGTTATACATATAATATTGTATCATGATTGTGATTTGTACCGTTACAGCACAGCGCTGTGAAACTTTTCACAGAGTTGTGGGTAAGTTAAATAAATAATAATAGAAACTCTCAAAACCACAATTGGCAGTCATTACCTGTACATCGGTAGTTTAATTAAAAATAAATATAAACACCTTATGACCCATTTCTGTGTTAAAGGGCCGCACACACCTCACGTAAAAATATAAATAGAAGACTGTCCTATTTTTACGCTTGTAGAGCGTATCTGCAGCATCTGCTCTGCAAACAGTCTGCACACGTTACGCAGTCAACGTCAGACATTCTAAATGTCAGATGATGTTGTTTAACTGTGTTGCATTATACTGAGAGTAAAATGTTTTTTGCCCACAATGATGGTAGACTAAATATTAGCAGAAACACTTTTCCGTGTTGCATCCAAAGACACTCCCATGTCCAAGAACTCAAAGTATTGCATTGCTGTGTTGTTGCAGGAAATCAAATCCTGAAGACAAACACTAAGAAAACACTTCCGATAAGAAACTGAATTTGGCTGATTGTTGCTTTAGAGCGTTTGCTGTCTATCAGCAGACTCGGAAATATCAGATGTCAGCTTGTCCTGACCTGCAAGAACAGGAGAGGTTTGAGAAGTCTTGCATCTATAATACCGTGTGATCATAATGTACCTGATGCTGTCAGTCATAATGCCTTACCTGTCTCAAGTGTCTCAGGAAGTTTTAATAGTGCCGTTAAAATAAACCACAACTAATGGACCATGAGGGAAAAAAACGACACACAATATGTGTAGAAAATGGTCAATACTAAGACATGGGCTAGCACATGCAAACCACAGGTGTGCTCATTTTTATTTGCATTACAAACATAAGACACATACTGTACAGTATGGATACAAAAGCAACCGATATGGCGACAAATGCCGAGACACTTTGTAAACCCAATGTTTTGATTGCCTACAATTCTTTGTGAATTTACAGCATCTAAGAAAATGAAATGAGGGAGGATTAAAACCTGTCCATTCATAAACCTTTTCCTACACCAGCCTTCACAAGTGTGAATGTCCTGTCTGATTTCTCCTGTATACAATGATGTAGGAACAAGTAAGATTTCTAACATTTTGAAGGTTTTTGCATATGGCAGTTGTGTAAAGTAATTGAGCCAGATTTCGTCCCCACATCATCTCATGGGAACTGACGAAATAAACTTCCAGTACGACAGACAAACCACTTCCTTATCCAGATTTAGATTTCTATGAAAATGAGACAAGTCAGTGTGTACGATCAAAGTGAGTCACATGCTGACAGACTCACTGTCAAAGTGAAACTCAGTCAGACTTTTCTTCCAGATAAAATGAGGAATTACCACAACAGCAACAAAATAAACATTTACTAAATGATTGTTTTCTTCTGTTGTACAACACAATGTTGGAAACAATCACAAAGCAAACATATTTACACGATGACTTAACGGTTTAGAGATGATGGTGGGTGCATTTCTTTTTTACCTTTTAGACAGTAAAAATAACAACGTACAGGAGGTTTGTGTCTCCATGGAGTCTTAATGCTAAGCTAAGCTAAGCTAAGCTAACCAGCTGCTGGCTTCATATTTACTGGACAGACATGAGAGTGCTGTCAATCTTCTTATCTATCTCTTAGCATAACTCTTGGTTAATTACTGATTATCCATAATAATATTTATTTTTGAAGACATTTGCTTTTTTCCTTTTTTGTGGTATAAGTTTATTGATTCAGTAAGATTTGATATTACACATAGAGACTATGAAGAGGCTGAATAACTTGGATTTGTTATATTGTGCAAAACTAGACGTGCAAAGGTTGTATTTTCTCCATCTTTTTATATTAATATAATGGTGTAAAGGTAAATGTTTTGTATGTTTGGTAACTGCTTATACTGATCATATCTGGTATGGCTGCTGTGTAATGCAGCAGACCTGCACATATCATGCAGGTCATATGAGTGTACCATTCAGAAAAATACTTTGAAATTAGTTAGAGTCAGGAATTTAAATGAATTAATCTCCATGAAAACACTTGAGCTCTCAATTCCTGTTTCATAGTACTGCCCTGCATCCTCCTGTTTCATAGTACTGCCCTGCATCCTCCTGTTTCATAGTACTGCCCTGCACCCTCCTGTTTCATAGTACTGCCCTGCACCCTCCTGTTTCATAGTGCTGCCCAGCACCCTCCTGTTTCATAGTACTGCCCTGCACCCTCCTGTTTCATAGTACTGCCCTGCATCCTCCTGTTTCATAGTACTGCCCAGCACCCTCCTGTTTCATAGCGCTGCCCAGCACCCTCCTGTTTCATAGTACTGCCCAGCACCCTCGGGAGCTCGTTAAGTTAATTTCATCGCAGCTGATTGTTGAGGTTCTTTACAGCCTGGTCTCATGATTGTAGGTCCAGATAAGTAAAGCCTGTAGTGTTGCAGGTTTGCTGTGCAGCTAAGTGTTGTTGCTCCCTGCAGAGAGTCACAGTCAGGCAGCAGCAGGGTTGGAGCAGCAGCACCTGGACCTGGCGGGTCCAGAGTTCCAGTCTGTACTGGACGTGAGCAGCCTGCTGAAGCTCAGCGCTGCTGGAGACCACATGAAGGACGACAGAGAGGGTGAGGAACTCTTTACTCAGTCATTGCATCCAGCAGTGAATTTAATGTTTCAGTTCTGGTCCTCTAAAGGCTTTCAGAGTTTTCATCCCAAGCTTTAGGAAAATGGCTGAATAATATACTGATGTTTGTTGTATACTACTTTGTACAACTTTGTTGTTTATGAATTAATGTTACATACTATACTGTGAAATGTAAAGATGTTTTTAATTATCTTGTAGGAGCTGTCGACCTGATTGATGAGCTAATGTCCACTGATGGTAAGCATCTCAAAACCTTAACTAACTTTATAAATGAAAACGTGTCAGCAAATATTTACAATTACAGTATATTTCAAAAGATAATCAACAAAACTAAGAGTCGGCAGCCATGCTAGCAGCTCTGAGTTTGCACTTGAGCTAAATGCTAACGTCTGCATGCTAACATGCTCACAATGACTGCTATCACTGCTGTAATGAATGCTAACATGCTGATGTTTAGCAGGTGTGTTTACCATGTTTCACATTTTGTTTAGTGTGTTAGCATGCTAACTTAGCATTAAACAAACAGTACAGTACAGCGGAGGTTGATTGGAGTAATAAACCAAAATATAGAAACTAAAGTTTTGACCTGATATTGGCGCTAATGGAAAAGTTAGTGTCATCAAAGTCAGTAGCTTTCAATGTCTTGAAACCACGACATGTACTGAATCCATTTAAAAGACTGAAGAGAAAACTTGCCGCTGGTGGCCCTAAAAGAAAAGTCAGGAGATCACCAAAGTCTCCTCCTCTGAGCCAGACCCCCAGGAAGTGCACCAACCGTTGAAGCCAATTTGACATAGTGGCGAAACAGTGGTATTACAACTCTGGCGGCCGTCACGTGATGCCATGGGGCCCAAAAAGACTTTTCCCCATAGACTTACATGGCAAAAGAGATGTCTGTAAAAAAATAAATAAATAAATTGGCATCACAACCCCCACAAAAAGACTCATTTCACGATCAGGATTAGATCTGTTTGGTTTGATAACATTTCATCTAGGAGAGCCGCAAGATTTAATTATTTAATCCCCATTCAAGTTAGCCGGAGCGCTAAGCAGGATGTAACCGGCTCCGTCAGCTGAAGTCTCCAGTGCCTCTGCTCTGTGGGCCACACAGAGCAGAGGCAGAGAGGAAGTAGCGTTGTTCATCCAGGGATGTTTCGAGGCGGCAGTTGAGTTTTTTTGGCTTCATGCTCCACTGAGCAGCTTTCATAGGAATTAGCAGAGCTCCGCCTCCACCGCTGTATCCAGGTTTTATTATACATCCATGCTCTGAGCACCATAGATATCTGTATCAAATTTAGTTCATGAGGTATTTCAGTTTTGACCAAACTGGTTGACCACACAGAGTTGTCATTCATCAGCTCTGCTGCTGCCAAACATCTATAAGTTGTCTTTGTCTTCATGTTTTACACAGTATGTTGTCTTGTTGTTTTACACAGTATGTTGTCTTGTTGTTTTACACGGTTTGTTGTCTTGTTGTTTTACACAGTATGTTGTCTTGTTGTTTTACACGGTTTGTTGTCTTGTTGTTTTACACGGTTTGTTGTCTTGTTGTTTTACACGGTTTGTTGTCTTGTTGACGCAGGAATCGACTACAGCTTCAACCTGGACGACAGTGAGGGAGTGTGCGACCTGTTTGATGTGCAGATCCTCAATTACTGATGGCTGATCACCTCTACAGTCTCAGGAGGTGCCTCTCTCTGCAGACACTTCAAACATCCCTTTTCACATTTTTGTTAGAATTGCACAGCAGATACTTAAACATACCGTTGTCATCTTAAACCTTCACACACATTTAGATTCTCCGCCGGCCGTTTGCCTTCAGCCGACACAAACAAAGTGCCTAAAGTGACGAGATATTCACGAGTCATTATGTGTCCAATCGAATGTTTTACTGGGTAAATATCTGCAACATTCTGGAGATGTAAGCCAAGAGAAATCCTTCAGCATCCTACTGCACTTTTGCGTGTGCACATTTTTGTATTTTTCCCACATCCAGTGGAAATCCTGAGACTTGACAACTGCTTTACGTTCTGTTGATGAACAGTTGTGTTTTCCTTTATTGAATATTCACAATGACTCCTAACAATTCAGTATTGGCTTCTTTCTAGCATTTGATACAGGTTATGTAACGTTCTTTACATGGAAAGCTTATTGTGTAAAAACTTACCCAATTCCATAGTTATATTTGATAAAATGGCATATTGTATTTAATGAGTACATGCTTTGGTTACATTTTGTAATCTTGTTCTCATGAAAATGCCAGAAAGATTTATTTTCTAAATTATTGTGTCACTGCCATTTTAGGCTTCTAATTTGTTTTTTAATATTTAGTTATATATTTGAATAACTAATATTTTATATTTAATTTAAGAAAGAAAATATTCTTGGTTCTAGTTTGTTGAAAGTGGAGCTGGTTCACTGCCTTAATTGTAATAAAAAGTGAATTAGCCATATTTGATCTGAAATATCGACTGTTAACAGCCTTAACTGGTATTTTTGTATATTTATAGTTTTTTATTACAAGAAGTCATGTTTTTGTGACTTTCTGTTGTTTATTTGCACATTTTTGAAAGTTTTTTCAATAAATGGATTTAATCTAAATATATGAACTTTTCTTTTCTGACGAGCCATGGTCACAGTTTGATTTGAAAATATAAAATGAGAGAAGGAAATATCACAAATCATGTAATACTTTTGTTTGGGAGTTGTCAGGGCTCAAAACACACAGAAGATTTTGTTGATCACACATTAACAGTTTGAGCCCCAGGTTGATTTTATTTTCTGGCTGAGTGAAATGTTTTTCTCAGTTAACAGATGGTAAACCTCAGTCAAATGTTTTCCACATGAGAAAGTACATGCGTGCCAGAGTATGACCTGCAGCATCACTTGATTTGTACCAGCTGGGAAACAGGGAGACAACTAAGAAAACATTTTATATCTGATCTTCAAGAATGTATGAAAGTCTAACTTTCAGTGAAAACTCTGTGTTTACATTTTGTCTGAGAGATAACAGGAAACGTAACAGAAATGCAAACTATGTAAACTCTGTAGTGCTGTGTTTATCTGATTTACAATTGTCAAGCAATGAATTTGCTTAATTCTGTATTGACAAAATTCAGAAAATTAGACGAGCTGTCAGCTGTTCCACATCAGGTATGGGGTTTGTATTGTCCCTGCGTTCACTTAAAACAAATTAAATTATCGTGCACGGTTTGATCCCATCAGCTGTAAAACCTTTTGAGGAAATTGTGCAACATGTGAAATCCTGCTGCTGCCTGAATGTTTACAGGATTTTTATCTGCATGGCATCAGATCTGCAAAATAGTCAACACTTGTCTCCTCTCCCACAGACCCTGAAAACTACAATTATTAAGCCACTTTATTTAAAGTGAAATCCTTTAAAAGCTGTTTTTCCAACACTTTAACAACCTCTTGGCCCTAAACGATTGTTTTTATGTTTTCCTGTCAGGATTTCCACCACAGCACAGAATCTGATCTGGAATGACATCCACTTAAACACAGATAGTGGGGGGGAAAAACAGCATTATCAGTGCTGCATTCGACATGGTCGACCACAACATGTCACCAGACAGACTGGAAATCTGGGTTTGGACTTCCTGGCTCAGCGCTAAACTTGTTTCATTCCTATTTGTAGTACGGGGTCCAGTACCTGAGAGCTCGACCCGCTGCAGATTAAGAAATGCATGCACACAGACACAACGCAAGCAAATTAAGAACACTTTAAAGTTACAATCTCGAAGATCTGTTTCATTGTCTTTGGCGACACCTATGGCGATGAGCGGTAATCGCAGGTGTGTTTTTGGATCTCACTTCCCAGAGATCCAAACTCAGTCGTCTTGTATTGATTTTTCTCAGGAATGTCGCAACAGACACCCAGTTCGTAATACTGCAGATACAAAGCTTTCATCAGTGGGCCGTCGGCTCAGTCAGCATTGTGTTACCTGATTCTGCGATAGTGACTTAAAGGCCCGACGAGGAACTTTCATTTTGTGTTGATTTCAGTCGTGTTTCAACATTCTCCAGTAATTTATGTCTTCATAATAATAATAACAGCAGATATATCTGTGTATGAAGGCCGACATTATAATGTTACATTATAATCCAGTTGTACTAATGTCCACCGTCCTCTGTAGTCTTTCTGTGATGCTAACACAC